>CAJNDV010031153.1:46661-65871 GCA_905221635.1 Symbiodinium sp. CCMP2456 | reverse complement strand
GGCTACGAAACCACAGCGAGCCTTGATCTTCGCGTGGTGGTACATGTCGCACGAGTTGGTTGGTGCCTGAGATTCCGAGCATGAAAGCATAAGCGTCACAAACCCCAAACAATCAACCTTAAGGCATGATAGGGGCGGTTTGGGATATAGCTTAACTACCCAGGGCAGTTCATTCGGGTTTGCTTGTACGGAGTTTCCTAGATGGGTCCAATCATGCTAACTAATTTATAAATAACCCGACCGCCCTGGAACCAAGCACGATTCCGATATCTCAGGTGGGAGGACGAGATCTGGTAAATACACAGGAGTACCCCGCGTCTTTCGGCATGGCGATTGCGTCCCTGTGCCTTGTCCAAGATTGGTTCTCGTGTAGCTTCGTGCATACCCAGCGACCCACTTCAGCGCAACGAGCATTGCTCCGAAATTTAGAACAAATAAGGTTTGCAGCAGCCCGTCGTGACTCCTTCGAGACCACCCAGATGGACTTCGATGCAATCTTGGATGACTTAAGCGGGGAAGGTAGTGATGACGACTGCATAGACGATCTTTTGAAGGGTCGAGCTGGCTGGAAGCCGTCGGTGATCACAAAGGTTTCTTAGATGCGACCGCAAACCGGGACATGCTGTGCTAAATCGTGAAAACGAGCGTGCGTGTCACCTGCGTGTCACCCCNNCCCCCCCCCTTGGAAATAACAAGAACACGTTACTTAGCGTGTCACCCCGTGTCGCATTACTTGGGCCCAACAGCACGGCATTTTGCCTGGCGAGTGTGATCCTTATCGGGGGAAACCGTCTGAAGTCTGGCCCTCATCTATTGAAATCGGTGCTGCGTGTGTGCGAAGTAGCTATTCCCTTTGCAGTCTAGCTTCAAGGTCGCCCAAAAGGCCATTATGGCACCTGCTGCCTCGTAACTTATTGGCACCATGCACGCCATACTGCTAGCTGCTCGCTATATATATAGCACTGAGGAAGAGTGGCTGCTTGGGCCTGCCGCCCTCCGGCAGTGATGGTGTGGCTGCTCCACGTAGAAAGACTGGAAAGAAAGTTGATGAAAGCAAATGCGTGGAGAAGTTGGTTAAGATGGGATTTTGCAGGGATGCTGCGTGGAAAGCTCTGGTTGATAACCAAGGGGATCCTACGAAAGCTGTGCTGGCTCTGGTGGCTGCTGAGAAAGCCAGCTTGAAGCAACCAAAGGAGACGACCGAGCCCGAGAAACCCAAAAGCAGCACGAAGCCCAAAAGCAGCGAGAAGCCCAAAAGCAACGAGAAGCCAGCAAACAGCGAGAGGCCCGCCGAAAAGCCCCAAAGTGCCGAGAAGCCCGCCGAAGAGCCCAAAAGTGCCGAGAAGCCCGCCAAAGAGCCCGAAAGCTCCAGGAAGCCCCAAAACAGCGAGCCCGCCGCCAAGAAGACCAAACGCAGCGAGAAGGCCCAAAACGGAAAGAATGCCAAGTGTGCCGAGAAGAAGCTGGACAACGCTGAGGAGCCAAAGCGTAAGGACAAGCCCAAGGACTTTAGAAAGAAGCCCGAAAGCACCGAGGATTCCAGCGAGAAGCCAGCCGAAAGCCCGACGACAACGCCCGAACCGGCAGCGAAGCGTGCCAAACTAGACGTGCCAGAGGAGAATATCGACGAGGAGCTAGAGGAGTTATTTGAAGCCACAGCCGACAACAATAAGAAGAAGCCAAAGGAAAAACAGGAACCAAAGGAAAAGAAGGAACCAAAGGAAAAGAAGGAAACAAAGGAAAAGAAGGAACCAAAGGGAAAAAAGGAACCAAAGGAAAAGAAGGAACCAAAGGAAAAGAAGGAACCAAAGGAAAAGAAGGAACCAAAGGAAAAGAAGGAACCAAAGGAAAAGACGCATGGGAAGGAGGCGAACAGTGATCAGAAGCTTGAGGAGCCGAGTCCTCCCGAGACCCCTCCCCCACGTGCAAAAGATGCCCCTGCGAGTGGAGAGAAACCTGAGAAGCCGGATCTGCGTAACCTGAATCCCCGGTCCATGGCCAAGTTCTTCAACCCTGGAACGTACAAGCTCATGGAGCGCCAAGCAACGGTTGCCAGCATCGACGTAGAAGGTGCCGAAGATGCCACCCAGACGCCTGCAAAGACGAAGTCTCCGAGCCCAACCGAAGTGCCAACCCCTAGCCCTAGCCCTGCCGAACCGTCTACCACACCCCCGCCCAAAGAGCCTACCCAGCTTAAGGATAAGCCACAGGAGGCGGGTGTGCGGTTTAATCGCTCGAGGTACACATCAAGGGTATAATTCAGGATTTGGGTGTTGTGTGCAGGCAAGGGCTATCAAGCTGAACGATGCTCAGAAGGAAGCCTTGAAAAATATGGCCGGGCCCAGTGTGCCCTGTGTGCAATATACCTAGATCCCTTGAACTACCGAGTTTGTTTCGTGTGTGGGTTGTATAGATCTTTGGGGCGGTGGCTGCAGTTATATCTAAGGCGATGCCACGAGCTGAACGCAAACGGCAGTTCGCTGCCATGGGCCGTCAGCTGAAAAGCCAGGGAGAAATGCACGCAGCCCCCGTGGCGAAGTTCAGTGGTGCTGACGATTCAAGCAAGCTCCGGGGCCTGATTATGTGATCATGGGAACAGTCCGTACCTTATACAGTACTGTGTGTATACAACGTACTAAGGTTTGAGATGCTTCGGGAGTGGATGCTGAACGATGGGGACCTTGGTGCAATCCACGTGGAAGAAAAGCTTTCAGGCTAAATTGGAAACCCTAAACCCTAAACCCTAAACCCTAAATAAGCCTCCGCACCTAGGTCGATATGCGATAGCTAAGGTACACCAAGGTGGTGGAGAATCTGTCCACCGACAAGTACGTTACAATGACTATCTTTCAGCTCGAAAAAGAGTTCGGCGAAAGTGAGGAAGCCAAGGAATTCATCCAAGAACTCATCAAAGGCAACTTGGATTTGACTGCATTGTGCCTCTGATGTTCTCATCCATGTCGATATTGCTCCTGACCATCTAAGGGCAAAAGGGGACTCCACATCCGCAGGCCCCCAAGATCGCCAAGGCGAGACTTTACCGTGTGCTCAAGGAAATTCTGGAGGAACACAGGAGGGGCCACAGGGGTGAGACTTCTGCGACCCTGACTGGAACTGTTTCGGACCCAGCTGCTAAAAAAGCTTTGAGCGAGCAGATGAAGGTTGGGTTGAAAGCCCTGGACAGCACCCAATTCCTCGATAGAGAGAGTGGCAAGATTGTGCTGAATGCGAAGCCCAAGAAAGAAGCCAAAGTCCTGACCGGCGATGACAAGATGGTTGACGACTTTAACAAGCTAATCAAAAAGTGCCATAGCTAAACCTTTGGAGCCCCAGAAGCAACCCAAATACAAACCATTTCCCCAACTAAGGTTTCGTGGCTACTCCGCCAAGATCTCGGAGCGTGTGCGCGATGTTGGTGCCGGCAAGCACAACAAGGAGCTTGTGTCTTGGTAGAACGTAATATAAAAGCCCGCCCCAGTGTAACCTACGCCATCCACCTGAGGTGGATAGCTTGGCGAGCTTCCGAAGTGAGCTGCCCGCTGTTATCAAGCATATGGAGCAAGTGTTTGAAAAGTCAAAGGCTTCAGAGCTACAGGTTCCCTTCGAAGAGTTTTCCGAAAAGGCTGCCTTAATCGAAGATGATCTTAAGGAGGCCCTTCGACGAAAGCCGAAGAAGGCCAAGACTACTGGTGCTGATAAGAAAGCATCAAAGGCCAAAGAGTCCTGATCGTCGATCGAAGGTAGATGCAGTAACCTGGGATTTGCAGGTGGCTACTAGCTGTGACTCGGGCCTAAAGCTTTGTAGAGGGTCCAGCGACACAAGGGTTGCCAGTGAAGGTTGTGGTCACATAAATTGGGAATCATGCATCCTCTTATTGTCACTTAGCACTTCTTCTACTGAACCCTAAACCCTGAACCCTAAACCCTTTTTTTTAGGATGTGTAGCCGGTGTCAGGGTATAAGGAGTTTGCTGGCGGGTTAATTGGGGTGTCGGGGCTGAGGGCCTTGGGGCTTTGGGGTGGGCCTTAAGGTACGCTCAAGTAGCCAACTTGAAGATCTAGCTTGTTGCCACCCACCAATTCCGGGCCCCTGTGTGCGATCATGCGCACACACACACGATGCTGTTCCTCCTTAATTATGTCTGGTCAGACCGGCTGCTTTGCTGGGGAGAAAGTCAAAGCTTAGACCCGTCAGGACCTCGACCCCAGATCAGTGCGACGCTGTGAAAAAAGATTGGCCGACCAGTATTCGCAGCTCTATGACATGCGATGCACGATTCACCGATCGACTCATGCAGTCAATCGAAAGCTGATGTGCATGCCAATCCCCGTGAGGCCCAAACTAGAGATCCCCGAAAAGCCTGCACCCTAAGCCCTTTTACTCCTAAGCCCCTATAACACACTTCATTTCAACCCAAAGAGCACTATCAAACTCGAGCCCATAACTTAAGCTATCCTCCAATGTTCGCGAAACCCGCTCGTGTGAAATCTCCTCATTAATCCAAGTTTGATATCCCAACTGCCGTTGCCGATTCTGATGATCGATGGAGCTAGCAGCTAGCATACATAGGACCTTTATATATACTGAACTTTAGGCTTTGTAGGCCATGTTGACCCCTGTCCGAAATAGCCATGGCCCAGAGTACCCTTCCGTCCAAATGCAGCAAGGCCCGAGAGAGCTCATACAACCAGATTGCCCACATACCTGAGAAGCTCAGGCCGGGGAGGTGTACGGGATGATGGAAGAGTTTTTGGAATTATCTCGCCGAATATCAGTTCAGACGATTAGAAATTTCGTGCAAGCCGTGCACAAGCGGATACCCCCTCTTTTCTTGGAGAGACCCAGCTGCAACTGCATTGGTGTAATTGCACCCTATTTGCACGCATCATATCTGCTTCATCCTATAAGGAAAGAGTTCCTGGAATTGGCCGAATGCACAGCTGCCGATGCCAATGTGCAACGAAACTTTCGTAACTGGTTACGACGGCAAAAATGGATGAAAGCATTGCCGCCACCAACGACGAATCTTGTCCTAATATTAAGCTGTAGAGCGGTATGGAACCCGAAACTGACCACCCTAGGATCCATGTCAACCAGGTCACTTGTCTGCACGATTGGCTACTGACTCGTAGGATCGACTTGTGATTGATGTGCATGAACTAGTTGAGGTAGATCGGAAGCAGAACGAGCCGAACTTTCTGGGCCCGCACTCGGTTTTTTTGATTCCGGATTGGCAACTCGGCTTCACGATTAGCATGTGGTGTCAGCACGAGTACAACTTTAGCCGAGGCTGAGTTCTTTGTATTCTTATGATATCGATCTATTCCAATCGCTGCTGTTGGGACCTGAACCTGACAAAAGTCTCTCGGAGTATTGGGAGGCCAACCGACAGACCACTTGGTTCAAAGAGCACCCCCTCCTTTCGCGGCTATCGAAGGAACAGTTGAACTTTATCATCCCAGTAGAATGTCACGGCGATGATGCCGAGATGCATAAGCGCAGGTCGTTTTCCATCTGCACAGTTGCCTCGGCATTGTTGGGTCCAGGTATGGCAACTTGGGATCATAAGTTGTTGCTGAGTTGTTTTGATAACAGCACTGCTGGAGAATCGACCGCAACAGAGATAGATGAATGGATTTGTTGGGGCTTGGTGTGTGCTGCCGCTGGGGTATATCTTGATCATGACTGGCATGGCCGGCAATTCGATGAACATTATATGCCTGCACTTTATGCAAAAGCTGGGAGTTCAATCGCTGGGCCTTTCCGGTTCGTTTTCGCGGGTCACAAAGGGGACCAGAAATACCTCCACGCTTGCTACAAGTATGAGAATTACTGGACGAGTGAAGACGTTTGTCGTTCGTGTGCAGATTCTCGCTTGCATATTCGTGTGGCATACACGGTTCATGGGGGACTTGGGTCGGTCTAAGAAAGAGATATTGTACATACCCAGGCTCAGAAGGATGGCTCTTCCCCTATGGGATATGTGCACTTCGGACCCCATGCGCAACATCGATCAACGCAACCCGGCTACGACCATAGCTACTACCGTGCTAGATAATTGGATGGATCCTTGGACATTAAGCATGCTGCCTAAGGATATACTCAACAGCCGAGTTTATCCGGTCCAAGAGCGGCTACTCACCATGGATCGCCCTCCCAGGCTTCGCTGTAGAACGAATATGGGAGGATTGGCTACACGTGGTTGATCTGGCTATTTCTCCTGATGCCTGTGCATCGGATGGGGGCTCAGATTCGTGGAAGCCATTACTTTCGCGGGGTGGGGTCGAGGCGGGATTGGGTTCGGTCTGCCTGAGGCACTGCTAGAACTGACGAAGTTGGCCAACAGCCCGTGGCCAGCCAGAACTCAAGAGCTCCGGTTGGAGCTTGCTTACACGGAGTTTGCACAGGCATGCAAACAGGAAAACATCAGTGACTCGCTAGCAGTGGTTGGACTAGCTATGCAAAGCCTATAGTGCACAAGCCCAAAACCCGACATGTCACGTTGTTGCTAACTTAAGGAAACAGAGCGCCGCCTTTCTCGCTGAAAACTCTGAAGTCAGTGACGCCTGGGGTATACCCGACATTATCGCAGAAGCATCTCAGTGGTGCCGACTGCTACTTAAATTTGTTGTGTTGGCCACGTTTGCAATCCTAGTCTGCAGCATAAGGTCTGAAACATCTATTGAATTTTTAACGTACGAGGAATCCGTGGTTATGGTCAAGTGGCTTCGCTCCGTCACCGTGAAGTTCTCGCGAACACATCCTGAATGCTATTGGCTGCTGATTGGCTGAATTGACTAATAACTAGGACGGGTTAGGGTAGCCGGGTAGTGATTAGTTTGGGACCGAGGAATTTGGCGGCAATCTTTCTTAATTTGGCAGGGATGAGAGATGTGATATCGGGTCACAACTTCTTCCTCCCAGCAGAAATCAGACGAAGACTGGAGACACACTATGTCCTTTTTCGTGCGAGCTACAACTGTGCTTCGGCTGCATATCTGAGATTTCATTAACCAGGGCTGGCCCTGAATCTCCTACAGTCCCTGAACCGTGACAGCCAAGATTGCGCCCACCACGCACACCAACATTCCAAGCTGCTGTTCAAGCTTCGTCCGAAGCTACATCGGCTACTTGGCTTGACTCCATATTTCAGCCAAAGGTCGGCAGTGATCCACCGAGCGCACCCAGCGGCGAGCCCATGATCGACACAACGAGGCTTTCATTAGGCTAAACCCTAAACCCTAAACCCTAAACCCTAAACCCTAAACCCAGAGTTTTCGAATCTGTCTGAGGCTAGAACACCTTATTTATGATCAAGCGGCTGTCACAAGCCCTCTTCGTACGAACACATATGCCGATGAAGATATGGCCGCTTTACTGCAGGGTCGGTTAATTTGTCAATTTTGCAACTTATTTTGTATCGATCCCAACCTAGGTCGGCCGCATAAAGATGACGGCGACATTATGTCATCCCCAAGGGCTTGGACTACAAGTCCTTCATCGCTATGCCTCCTTTGTTGGTGCTCGGTGGCATAAGAAGACGTTGCTTCAGCAATGGTGACTGCAGTGCGGTACAGCAGAGACTCTGCGGTGGCAAAAAATCGAGTGCGCTATCATTCAGATGTATTCATGTTAGATTCCAAATCCCCTTAATCGAGCCCCCAACAGCCACTCCTTGCGCTTCTAATTCCCAAGAGCCAATAGGATACGTTACTTCTTTATCCCTGGGGCAGAAGGCGTTAATCGGAAGGTCCTGGTTGGGCTCCTTTATAGTATAATCATAAGAAGGCTCCCCAAGGAACAATATGGGTAATTACTTAGGCTTCTTTATTACACACAGTGCAAAGTTTAGGCCCCAGGATTCTAGGAGATGGGCTTAGCGAACCCACACACATCGAGTTGACTACCAAACCCCTAAACCCTAAACCCTATAGGAACCCTTATATAGATCCCTTTCGGCGCTTTATATAGATCCCTTTAAGGACTACCAGCTTACAAATTCCAAGCCGTCTTCGACTCGGACTGTCAGCGCGCAAGCTGGATGTAAAGTCTCAGCAAAACCCACTAAAAACCTCATGGAACCCCTGCAGAACAGTTGATGTAACCCCTTGTAGAACCCTTCTAGCAACCCTCAAGCGCGGTGGAAACTCATGTGATGTTCCCTCGCATCGGGCTATGCAATTAAAAGCTTTAGGGTTGAACCCTGAAGCCCTGCAGGGAATTGAGGTTTGGGAGATTGCTTCGAGTCCCCCTAGAGCTCCCCTAAATTAACCTTAAACCTCTAACCCTACACCCCATTCAGCCCTGAAAGGTTCCTCAGCGCAATGCATGCCGAATTGAAGGATCTGCGGCCTCGGCATTTACAGGCAAGCGCTGCATCGAGGTTTTTTTTGATTGCGGGCCCCGCATTCCCAGGGGTTCTGTTCAAGCACTGATGCTCCTTCAGAGCTTGGTCGGTCTATAGCGTAGTCCGAAGACTGCAACTGCCATATATCGCCATTCGCTGCAGGGTCAGATTCGGGGCTCCTTTGGATAGCAAGGCTCAAGGGTTTAGGGCCGATGGGTAAGCTCGAGTGCAGCTTCCTGGGAATGAGAACAGTAGTAGCACTGCAGAGCACAGAACCGTCACCGGGGCCCAAAACCGGGGAAGACCTAGCACCCGCTCAAAGCACCGAAAAGCCCCACACGACAGGAAGAAGAGCCGAGGACCCGGCTGATCTTCAATGAAATGGTCATTCATGTGCATGTTACTGGAGGCCGTCGTGTAGGTCGACTCCCCCCTGAGCTCAGCTGATTAGATTTGGGGGCGTCCTTCGTCGCGAGCTTGTGGTTTCTCTTGCGATCTGTTTACCGTCCCGTCTCGAAGTGTCGAAGGCCCTTGGGCAAGGTGATCTTCGCGTGCCCAGCTCTCTTCATGCCAAGTTCAGTTACAGCAAGCCCAGTCTAAAGCTTGCATGATGTCTTCAATCACTCGAAGGGTGAACTGAAACTGCGGCGCTCATTTGCGCTCCCGGCATGAAGCTTCTCTGACAGGCCTTGGGTTTCTTGAATCGGCCCTTCAACCGTGAACTCTGGGCTGTGAGGCTTTCCAGGCTGTCCTGATACGACTCTCCAAAATGCCAGAGCCAAAGAGCTGAACGCAGTCGTGACTCTGAAAACTTAACCCTAAACCCTACTGTAGAACCTTTTTTGGAACCCAGACTCTGCCAAAAACCCTAAAACCTAAACCCCAAACCCTTCAGGAAGCCGTCAAGCCTGAAATCCCAAAGTGCCAAAGGCCCGGAGGCCCCACTTCCCTGAAGAGAACCCGGAAAACCCCAAACATCCCTGGGCTTAAAAGCCTAAAGGGCCCAAAGGGTCCATGTACTCATATAGTATATACATTGGCCCCAAGGTATCAATATAGGGACTACTTTAAAGCCAAAGTATCTACTTTTTGGGTACATGGACCCTTAGGGATAACCCTAAACCCTAAACCCTAAACCCCTAAACCCCTAAAACCCTAAACCCTAAGACCTAATATCCTAAGCCTAAAGGGCCCAAAGGGCGTCAAGGGGCCCTAAACCGACCCCAAGAGCCTCAGGAGCCGCTCTCGGTGTGTTTGGGATCCAACCTCAATGCAGCAGATAGATAGTGTCGGGGGCTTAATAATTAGACTAGGGCTTGGGTTATACTATGATGATAATAAGGACCCCCCCCCCAAAAAAAATACGATAGTTCATTATTAACGCCGCTATATTAGCAGTGAAGCTTTTTTGATCAGTGTCTCGGTGCCTGGGGGGATCTGGGCCAAAGGAGGACTTTGCCAATTTCAGGCAGCCTGGCTCTCGACCCTGTTCGGAGTATAGGGTCTATACACTGGGGACGAAGGATAGCTGCAGTTTGTAGAATGCCAATTTCGTACTGCCATTTCGACGACCTGCTGCGCTGGCCATCCTGGTTGCCTCTGCCTGCAGAACCTTCCCTCACGCAGCATACCGAAGATAATTGGAAGATGCGAAATGGAAGCCGAAGACAACTGCTGGACTCTCTGTCGAATAATAGAGAAGAGCCCCAAACCGCTAAACCCATGTAGAATCTCGTAAGATTCGACAGACAAGGCCGCGGCTGCAACGCCCTCTTCGTGGTGTCGTCGGTCTGTTCCCCTGAACGGCTTTGAGCTGACCCCGAGAATTCTGAAAGAGACAGACTCCAATGACCCGTCAGTACCCTGACAGTACTGAGGATTCCAACTAGGATTGACGTTGAAACCATAGCCCCCCTTGCAGACTACTACTGTCCCTGTACATCTATATATATATATGTATATGTATATATATATATATATAATGTTGAGAAATAGTCTCCTCTTAATCATGGCCCCATCCCCACCTTGATGTAAGGACAGCAGGATCGAGACGGAAGCCCGGCGAAGGCTGAAGCCGAGGTCTTGTATCTCAAAGGCCCTTCCGCAAAGCCAGTGACAAAACACAGCAATAAAATCCGAAACCCGAAACCCAAAGCAATAACATAACAATAAAACCCCAAATCCGAAACCCTAAAGCATCCCTTTTTGGGGGAGGGGCTGCCAAAAAAAAAGAACCCGCAGCCTTTCGGTGAGGTTGCCTTCTGGAGGGCCTCTTTTGCCTCGGTACGGAAGGTTTGTTTCAAGAGGTGGCTGTTTGAGGCTGTTTGGCCCAAACCCCCCCAGGGGCCTACTATTTGGGGTGCTAGAGCCCCTAGGGCCCTATATACTAGGTACCTGGGGGGGTTAGGGTGGGGTTTCGGGTCCACCTTCTAGCGGCCCGCGGACTTAAAGCAATGCTAGCAATGTGGAGTCTCGATTTGGAGTTTGCAGCTATACCACAAGCAGCTTAGACCACGTACTGGGAGTCTCGGGCAGGACTGTGAGGCGTTTTCTGGGAAGAGCTAAGCCTATGCTTGAAGTCGTGTAGGTTTTGCTTTAGACGTTTCGCCCTTCTCTAACTGGTCTCTCGTCTTTCTGTTTTCAGAACATAGTTTAGGAATCCGCGGCTACGTTGCAGCACTGCATACGCTGAAATGTGTGAAAGCCAATCTCAGTACGCAGACTATGTAGCGGCCTTCATTTAATACTTGGACTCGGGCTTTGGTGGACATTTCTTCTATGCGGACAAGAAGGAACTCAAGCAAAATATTGGTAAGTACCGAGGCCTCTATGTAGTCATATAACTTCGCACAACTGGCTGGCAAGACCTCGAGGAAATTGTAGCCGTGTCCATCGGAGACCATACATACATCACCGCTCAGTCAACCGTTCTTGTTCTTTCGGGGCCGGAATTCCTCAACACCACAGGGACTCTGAGCCCAAGCGGTGTTGAATTCAAAGCCCGAAGTCTCCCTGCACCCATCCGCTCTCTCAGGCTCCACGCCCTGCGCATTGGCTGGCCCGAGACCTCTCGCCTGCGGTGCCTGGGTCAGATGAGAACGCGACAATCGACGATTGCACAAACAAATATTATGGACTTCGGATATGCAATGCAAGCACCCGTTTGGGAATATCGCTTGTGCTTACAAAACAAGAAACTGACTGGCAACCTGAAAGTAGTCTTGCAAATCCATCCCATGGTTCACGCAGTAGGAACACCCCCAACACCGGCCAGCGGCATATTACCCAAGAGAACGTCTCGTCTCTGCAGTTTGTCGTATGAGCTTGCTTGCAACTCGCAACAGCTCTGTGGACATGTGGGCAGCATGCCGTGCTTGCAGAATGAAAGTACTCTAAGCCTACCGCCTGTGCACTGCATGATACCGTGCCGAGGGCATATGCACATAGCCATTCTGGCACTTTGCTCGGTCAACAATACGGATAAATTATTGCCCGTGCAGAGTACGAACCGCTTTCTGCGCAAGTGCTGCAGTGACTGCAGTCGTCCCCCCAAGATTTCAGGCAGTCACCCTATAACTTCTACGGGTATCTACGCTGAAGACAATGCAGGAGCTAGTCAGACTAACACGACCGCAGGAGCAATGCAGCAGGCCTGCTGGTTCAGAGCATTGAGGCTGCTGAACTCTGCAATGATTGCACCCTCCATGGCTGCGCAACTGAGCCCGACAAAGTTCGGAGGGAAAGGCGGCGAGGGGTTTGGGATTTAGAAAATTGAGCTAGGCGGAGCAGTGTTGCAAAAGGGGTGCCCGCCCTTGAAGAAAACGAAACCAAAACCAGTCATGCTTGACCTAGGCCAGCCATTATCCACGTACATATGTGCAAAGCAAGACGTGTATGTGTGTCTAAACATACGAGTAGGCCAAAGATCTAGTATGAGTCACTAGCATGCGCATTCCAATCAATGCCTTCAAGTAAACCACGGCCCATGTCAAAAACAAACTACTCTTCACCTTGTTGGGCCGGCGACGGTCGGCACATGCTTTGGGGAATCTCCGGGTCTCGCACATCTGGAAGTGACGGTCCACAGTTTAGGGTCTCGGCGTCGTGTTTAGGGTTTAGGGCTTAGTTTAGGGTTTGGGGTTTAGTCACACGTACGCGTGGACAAGCCAGACGAGGTTCTTAGGGTGTCTTTCGTCGATGCAAAAAGAACAGCCGGGTTTTAGCTTAGCTTCTGGGTCCAAAGGTGTCGAAGGATGTTTATTAAATATGGCATGTGATCAATGCAGATTGCGGATTCAGGATAGTCGTCCGCTTTTTCTCTTCTGATACGGAGCTGGCAGTCGGTGCACAGTAAAGAGTCCAGATTTAACCCGTCTCATTGTCAGCCAACTCCAAGAATTCAGCCAGCATAGCTCTGACGTGCTGGCGGTACCTGGAGCAGTGCTACCAATGGCGCCCAAATTGCTGCCACAAATAAACCATGAAGATCACATAAAGTCTTTATTCAGCCAGCCCCAAGCAAGATTTCTGGTGACCATCCCTGATTTCGCTCTATGCTTGCAGCTGCCAGGGCTTGGGAGACTAGTGTAACAGCAGTAGCATGGCTCAGAACGAGCAAATCACATCAAATTCTCCCTACCAGGCTAGTAGAACCCATCCTAGCTTGGCGTGGCTTGACCTTCCTGCTCCCCCCTGACCCGGGGGACTTGGCTGCGAGCACCGCAGGAGATGGACGCTGCGAACCTGGAAAACTGTGGCAGTAGATATGGGTAGTTTTCTAAATGAGGGTCCCTCTTTCGGTCCCCGAAATAGTACGGCACCCTTATAAAAAGGACCCCCAAAGGGACCCTAATTTAGAGAATCACCCCTTTGTTCGTGTTGTCCGGGCTGCTGCAGAGCCGCCAGATTTCTGGACCCGCATCAAAGCAAGTCTAGGTGACTTACCGCTGCGTGGCCGGTGAGGTCGCACATAGACATGTATGTATGTAGCTGTATGTATGTATGTATGTATGTATGTATGTATGTATGTATGCATGCATGCATGCATGCATGCATGCATGCATGCATGCATGTAACTTATGGGTTGGAGGTTTTCATGAGTGGTGACGGCTGGAACGTACAAGCTGCTAAGAAACATACTTACAGAAACTGAGCATACAGGCACACGCCCTAAAAACGAGAGAG
Source organism: Symbiodinium sp. CCMP2456 (assembly GCA_905221635.1). Lineage (NCBI taxonomy): Eukaryota > Dinophyceae > Suessiales > Symbiodiniaceae > Symbiodinium > Symbiodinium sp. CCMP2456. Next base: position 52,340 of record CAJNDV010031153.1, on the reverse strand, counting down.
ACAGAGCATGCAAATCCTCCAGCTCTAATCCGGAAGACAAGGCTGGTGGACATGTGCTCGCTTTCATGAACCGCTTTGATACTTGCAGGTCAACATGCCGATCTATCTCTGCAGTATCCACAGCCGCCAAATTGAGCCCAAAGGCCTAAACGAGACCATCCCTAAACCCTAAACCCTAAACCCATGGATCTCCTGCAATCGTCTGGAAATGCACAAAAGACGAGGCTCCCGGCCGCTGCCATCCGGGGGCAAAGAAGCAGGTTCGAGAGCCTTGTCATGAAGGGTTTAGGGTTTAGGGTTTAGGGTTTAGGGGAGGTGGTGTGCAGGTCATCTGTGCGATTGGTTTCATAGAGGGAAATCCCTACCTTCCAACACCCTATGACCTCCACCAACTTGAAACAGCACCCAAAACCAAACAACACCAAACTGGACTGCCAGTCATGCTTCGATATGTGATCTGGTCAGACGTACAGCAGGGGTTTGGGTTTCTCCCTCCCGGTTCATCAACTCCCAGCGCCCTGACCTGCCATAAGCCCTTCGCGGTACATACACGGACAAGTACTTTTAGTTCCTCCCACTGGTTCGGCTTTCTGACTCCATCGGATTCGGCTTATCGGCTCGATCGGGGTCTAGGAGTCTAGGAGTCTAGGGCAGACGGATGGCAAGGCAAGGGATTTTCTTCCGGGTTGTCGGGTCCTTACCGGCTCGTCAACAAGATGAGCCCTCAAGCCTTCGCTTCAAAACTCCTCAGCACGAACTTGAAGGCAGCACGGGACAGAACACCTTTGTTCCCGAGGCTCAGACTTGACAGCTTCATGTGAAACTGCTGAAGTACTTCTAGCAAAGAGTCATCGAGAACCGATGCTGCTGTGCTTTTTGCACGGAAAGAGGTCTGCCAAGGGAGAACTTCTTCGTCTGTTGAGTTGAAAATGACTGCAGACATTCCTCCCGGAGAAGTTGGTGTGGCGCACCTTCGTGTTACTTCAGCCAGGAAGACAGGGGGCCATAGCCCAATATGAGAAGCGCCAATTTACTGCCCTGCACATGCCAGGAGCCACTCAGCCCAGTAGCTACTCCTTATAAGCCAAAAGTACCTTCGGATCCGAAACCCGCAAGAAAGCCTTGTAGAACCATAGCATCCCTTATCTTAGGAAGACGTATGAGATCACCCAGAGAATCAAGCCCCTGAGAGTATCCCTTAAAGGCGCCCTTACACTCATCGTCGCACTTGCAGTGACTTACAGGAACCCCATGAATCCTGCGACCCAATCGCCCTTCCCCTTCGAAGGTAAGCACAAAGATGACTCTTTGAAAATGCGACCTATCGCAACCCAAGAAATTGAAGTAACCTCGAGCATTATAGCAACCTACTCCCAGCCGCCCAGGAAAACGGCCCCCAGGGGAAGGGCTTTCGAAGGCTTCACAGGAACTAGCTTGAAGGTGCGCTCTCGGTTCCAACCGCCTAAACTAGATCTTCAGGTCAGAGACTGGCTGGTAACGGAATTGCACCGGTGAGAAGAAGGCGATGGAGACGTGACATGCAGTGAAACTGACTCGCGGCAAGGGAGGCTTGCTTGCCATGGCCATGACCTGAGTGGAGTATATATATATATATATATGTGTGTGTGTGTATATATATATATATATAATGGGATAGTCATAAAGGACGGCAGTCTAATCATCTGGCTGCTGTAGTCAAGGGTCTGCGTCCAACAGGCACCCCCTGAAAGATCGTGAAAGAAACGCGCACTGGGCCTGAGGGCTTGAGGAGTACTCCGGGCAAGTTTTCTGCATAGGTGCCATGGTTGCGCAGCTGCTGGGCACTTGGCTGAATCCTAATTTACCTTAACCCCAAATAACCTATCTTTTTACGGACTTGTATAAAGAAATCATAATAAGGAGCCCTAAAAAGGTAGGTCCTTTAGGCTCCAGGTAATACTTAGGTCATCCAAGGTTTTGGGGCTTGTGGGTCCCAGGGCTTGCGAAACAACCGTCATGCTTGGGATAATGGGTTTAGGGTTTAGGTCTTGTTGCTGCAGAGAAAAAGAAACGGCACAACACACAGACCAGTTCTTGTCCATTCAGGTTTTGGCAGTTTCTAGTGTCGGAATCTGCTAAGACTCCAAGCTTCAATCAAGTGGTCAGGATTCAGGCTTCAAGCCCAATTGCCCCTAAATTATCCTACTCAGAAAAATGAGAAAAGAGTTTTGGATTTAAACTCAAGCGCCAACAGATGAACCAGAGGCTGATTCGGTTGCACATGGAAAGCCCTGCACTCCGAAAAGTTGTAGGCCCAAAGGGGGCTTTAACATGTCTTGATACGCTTTCTTCTCAACCGGAAGCTCGATGAGAGCCGAAGACACAGGAAAGACCGACCGATTCATAAAGGAGGAAACGACAATTGAGCGTAGGATCTAAAGCTTCTTGAATGTGATATATATATATATATATATTGGTTTGGGGTGTAGGGTTGAGACTTTAACTTCGTGCACCCTGAGGTTTACAGGACGGGCAAGCATCTCACGATGTATCTAAAACTGACAAATGGACCACTGCTCGCCCATCTTTTTGCAGCCGTGCGCAAGTGCGAATTCGTTTTCACAGATGCAGCTGACGTACAATGGCACTCTGAAAGGCATTGTTGCATCAATCGGAGTGCGCCTGCTGCAGAAGGAACACGATATTTTCGTAACCTCTGATGGTCGCCACACTCAAAGGTGTCTCCCCATCCTCTCTACAAGCACTGTGGCTGTTGGCTCTGGCGTGGAGTAGCAGGCGCACGCACTCCACATTACCTTCGTCTGAAGCTGCTAATAGAGGTGTTATTCGGCGAGGGCCGCAAGGAAAGCTCTTGTCGGCCCCCGCATCCAACAGCACACGTGCAACCTCTGCTTGACGATGCTTGCATGCCAGGACGAGCGGCGTCTCAGAGTTATGTCCAGACAGGCGCTCTGTTTCTGCACTAAACTCCAGGAGCACTCGTGCCACCTCTGCATGTCCGAATCTGCATGTTAAGGCCAAAGGCGTCAAGCCTTGATAGCCGCATGCCTGCTCTTTCTCCGCGTGAAACTTCAGAAGCACACGTGCCGTCTCCACGTGGCCCAGCCGGCAGGCCACGCCGAGAGGCGTGGCACCGCAGAAGTCTCCACATCCTTTGTCTTGGTCAACATTGGCCTCCAGAAGTAAGCGCACCACCTGGACATGGCCTTGCACCAAGGCAACAACAAAAGGGGTTCTGCCGGCCCTGTCGCAAACCTTCTCCTTGTCGGCACCGGATTCCAGTAGAACTCGCACGATCTGCACGTGGCCCAAATTGGCCGCCACCCCAAGAGGCGTCTGCTGGTCGAGCGTGCACACATCATCCTTGTTCAGGCCTGCTTCTAGCAACATCCGTGCAATCTGCGTATGTGGAAGCTGACATGCCCAGCCGAGAGGCGACATTAAAGGCTGATGGTAGCAGTTGGACTTCTTCATGTGGGCCCTGCTCTCGAGCAGCAGGCTAACGATTTTCTCCTCACCTAAGCGAGATGCCTGGATCAGAGGCGTCTCGCCGTTGGCGACTTTGCTTGAATTAGCCCGGGCTACCAGGAGCACTCGCACAACCTCTACATGCCCCCGCTCGATACTCAATCGCAGCGGCGTCATGCCGTTTCTCCCTTTGTCGAGCTTCGCCCCAGCCTCTGACAAAACGTGCGTGGCTTCGACATGGCCTGCCGCCGAGGCCATAGCCAAAGAAGTCTCATCTCCACAGAAACCGTCTATGTCAGCACGAGCTTCGAGCAAGAGATGGAGCACGTCAACGTGATTCCTTCGGGCTGCTATGTGGAGAGGTCCAACTTCCCAACGATTGGCCAGTTGCAAGTCCGGGTTCTGTGGTCGATTCAATATGGCTTCCACCTCCTGGGCCTTGCCTTCTCGAGCTGCGGTGAAGAGCTCGGCCTCTTCGGCCTTTGAGGCCGTGCAGAGAGGAAGCAGTACCAGCTGTATGTCAATGGGCTCAACCAGTCTGTCCTTGGCTTTGCAGCTACCAGGTACTCCCTGAAATCCTATGGTCGGCCTAGTCCTAGCCAGAAAGCCGGCTTGGGCTCGATACCAGGCTCCGAGGATCGGGTGAGCTCTTGCGAGCGAATGGGGAAGACGTATATAATAGGGTTTTGGGGTAGAGCATACCATAGTCATAATAAGAACCCAACCCAAAAAAGTAGCATCGGCAATTATTTTGGACCCTATATTACGAACTTGTTTTGCTTAGCGGGATCGCTCACCTCGCAAGGCGTTGACTGCAGGGCGGCTGAGTGTCGGCATCATCCAGGCAGGCGCTACCATGTAAGAGTCTTTGCTGGAATCTTGGCGTGCCACAAATCTGCTGCAGGTGCGTCTTCAAGGCTCGCACATCATCCAACTCTCTCACCTCACATGGCATTGCGGTTCTGATTGAGATGCGCATCTATAGAAGCAGTTCGGATTTCGAAAGCAGGGTTCAGCCGCAACAAAGCCTAGCCATGTGCCCAGCACCAGACCAATTCCCGACAGCCGGAAGCACGAGGATCCTGACCATTCCTGACCCTTAATATAGGGGCCTTAATAATTAGAATAGGGTTTTGGGGGCCCACTATACTACAACTATAATAAGGAACCCCCAAAATAGTATAGTAAATTATTCAGGCCCCTAGATTACACCCTGAACGTCTTATCGCTGAATCCGAGTCACAGGGAGGGCGACGAGCTCCTCGCCTGAGGCTCTCCAGACGTGCAGCTTGGCCGACCAGTTGTATGGGCGCAAGCGCTTGCGCTTCATGCGGGAGTCTCAGAGAATAGGGCTTATAGGGTTTAGGGTTTGGGGTTTAGGGTTTTCAGAAAATAAGGAACCCTATACTTTCGACCTAAGCTAGTCGTAGGATTCTCATTAAACTCTAGGCACCTTTATGTGGGGAGCCCCTGGCTGTCTGAGATTTGACACCCCCCATGTTGCCTTGCCGGTGTTGCACAAGAATAATAAGACTCTGCACTAAGAGCATGAACAACACATGTACAATCTCAACAAGCTGCAAGCAGAATCGGCGTGGGGATACGCAGCACTCGGGCATAGGAGAAAGCCGGCACTGCAGACAACTAGTCACCGGAAAAAGTCTGCATGACAGCATGGAGTCCGCCTGCATACGGCCATACCCTAATCCCTAAACCCTAATCCTAAACGCTATAAGCCCTAAACTTATAAACCGTAAGCCCTGTAAACCTAGATCCTGATGTCCCAAGATTCCTCAGGATCCCCCAACCCGAAACTGCCCAAAGAATACGTCTATATATATACACAGAACTCTCTCTCTCTCTATATATATATATATAATCTATATGTCATATGTCATATGTACAACTACATATCATGGAAACCTGAAAGCTTAGACCTGACATCTCGAGATGATGATGATTTGGAGGTTGGTGGACCCCAGGCGGGGTAGAACGGTTGGGATGCACCTATAGTCTCTATTGCAGTTCCCTTTTTTGGTTTTAACCAAATATATACTAAGGATTTTTATAAGGTATCGCCAAAAAGGAACTACAATGGAGACTACTGTCTGGTGCTTAGTAGGGAATGGGGGAATGGATCCCTATGATAGTCCCTTAAGGTCCCTTATAGTAGTCCCTATAATCCATTCCCCCATTCCCGACTAAGCACCA
>CAJNDV010031153.1:30850-42465 GCA_905221635.1 Symbiodinium sp. CCMP2456 | reverse complement strand
AGGTAGGTAGGTAGGTAGGTAGGTAGGTAGGTAGGTAGGTAGGTAGGCAGGTAGGTAGGCAGGTAGGCAAGTCGGCAGGTAGGCAGGTAGGCAGGTAGGCAGGTAGGCAGGTAGGCAGTAGGCAGGTAGGCAGGTAGGTAGGCAGGCAGGCAGGTAGGCAGGCAGGCAGGTAGAGGCAGGTAGAGGCAGGTCGAGGCAGGTGGAGGCAGGCAGAGGCAGGTAGAGGCAGGTAGAGGCAGGTAGGCAGGTAGGTAGGCAGGTAGGTAGGCAGGTAGGCAAGTAATGTACTTATGTATGTGTGTGTGTGCACATTTGTGCTGCCTGCTTCTATAAGTAGGTGTGAAGGTGTGGATGTTTGTTCTGTCAGTACAGACGCTTGTGCTCACAACGCCATGAAGGCCTCCGTTGGACTCTAACCTTATGAAGTATGAAGGCCCCTCGCCTTGACTGTGTACGCACCGCCCATGTGTGCGGGCACGTTAGGCGGCCATGCTGGCTGTGCTGGTCTTTGAGAGCAGCTCGCGTGTAATGTCTCGCTCCCAGCATTTTACACAATCGTGGCATGTTCCACCTCTCCAGCCAAGTCTCGTCCTGCAGTTCCGCCGGCTTGTCCTTCAGATTCAGCCAAACGAGGAAGAAGGCATTCTGAAGGCCCTTTTCGCTGTACGCTTCTTTAAGATCTGGTGGGAGACTTGTACGAAAGTCTTTCCAGGTCCAATTGTATAGTTGCCTGGCTTTGTCGATCTTGTACGAGAGCATGTTCTCCAAGGCGCGTTTGCTCTGAAACTCCTCTTCCGTCGTGAGGTTCCGGTGCAGAAGGCTTGGCATTTCACGTGCTGCCGCCCTCTCGGCCTTCTTAATATTCGAGCCAACGCCGTTTAGCGGAATGAGCCCTGGCAGATGATATGATGCCCGGGTCCAAAGCTTTGGCCTGGGTTTTGCAAGAATCTTCTCATGGGCTGCTTGCAATTTCATCAGGACTCTTTGCTGCTTGCTCTGGCGTTTGTGGGGCTGAACTTTCTTTCCCTTTACCTTGTTCTTCGTCTTGCCAGATTTTGCCACCCGCTGTGTGGATCGCCTGGTGCCACGACGCTTGGCCGCCTTCCACGGACGTTGCCTTGTTTGAGAGATGAGTTCACTTTTGACCTTGAGGTTGTCATTCCGAAAGAGTTTCTCAAAGGCCTCGTTGTCAAATAATTCCGCACCAGCTGCCGAAGCTCCTAGCGCACCCAGATTCCTGTAGCCTCTGGCCGGATAGCTGCCAGCAAAGTGCGGGCGCGCGAAGGAAAGCAAAGGTGTCTCGTGTGGCCAAGCACGAATAACAACGGCACCAAGCACACAGTGCAAAGCAAGTAGCTTCACCGAGGCTGGCTTGTATCCACCACGCCGCCCACATGAACCCATGAGCTCAGAATAGACCCATATAGACCCATAAAAGTCTACAGCAACTTCGTGAGTTGCCAGCGGCCTCTTCACCCTCCCAAGAACGAGAGAGCCGGACGGAGAATGTGGGGTTGCATCGGCAAGACAGGTATCCAACTGCGCACCCCAACAAAGCTGTCAGTTGGAATTGGATTCACCTAGACATTAGAACACACAACTCCCGCAAGATGCTGGTGAGAGTTAGTCTGCTGAGGGTGCTCCGCTGCCAGTGTACGTACAATCTGTGGGGAACCCCGGCTCTCCTCGAAACTCTTGCAAATCTGTGGCGCGCACTTCTGGGAGGCCGGCAATGCGCAGGATGCCTCAGGCAGGGGCCCTTCTACCAGTGACTCGCTCCGATTCAAATTGGGTTTTAAGAGCAGTTGTCGCTGAGCCCGCGGCCGTAGCCATCATTCTCCGACCACTGTCGGAAGTCACGAAACCTTAAAGGTATCGGGCGCAGAGGTCTTAGATTCCGAAGTGAGGGTGGAGGGCTCAGGGGCTTCCCGGATCAAGGCTTGGGCTTCGCCGTTTCGGGCCTGCGATCAGTTTTCCATATCTGATTGAGTCCGCTGCGTTTGCTGTTGGTGTTGTTGTGTATGTAGGTAAGCACTGAACCCACTGATACAAACATGTTATGGGCGACCCACCGCCCCGACAAGCGAAACATGTCTATAGATGCATGTTTGGATTGACCCCCGGATAAGCGAAGCAGGCTGGAAGACCAAAGCACAGCGGAAAGGTTATAGCATCTGACCGATTAATCAAACATGATACTGCTGCATGTAGATAGGACAAGAGGTGTTGTTCTGGCACGGTGCAGTGTGTCCTTGCGCGTGCGTGCGCGGTCGGTAGTGTGTGTGTGTGTGTGAATGAAACTTGAACCCTTGAAGCACACGAACTCGGCATCCGACTCGTCGTCTTTGCAGAGGGCAGCCTCGCCAAGCACAGGTGCTTTCAACTGTAACTGTTGCTGGTCAGCCACAGCCATTGGTTCACCACCGCAACTTCGCCTGTGCTCGTGAAAACCTGAAAAAGGTCGACGGCTTATTTCTCGATACTGCCAATGACAGAAATGCTAATGCCATCAACAAAATAACGAAATACGTAGGTTTGCCAAAACGCGGCATTTCTATCCCGAGAATACCCGCGCACCTTCAACCACTCCCAACAGAACTTCACATCCTTCTCGTAGACCCTACATGCTCTTAGTCTTAGTCTTGAGGTTTCGCAATGTATAGGCCTTTAACCGTCCCCCTTGGCCCGTAACCCAGGAACCTCCACACAGCCGAGCAAGTGCTCGCAGGCCCTTGGGCCACCGGGGCGCAATGCCAGGGGCACATAGTCGGCATCCATGGTCTGGCAAAGTGTCAACGGCTAGAGGGTTGGGGCTGCAATGCCTTAATAATTTCACTAGGGTTTTGGGGGTGATCCGTTTTTTATGTATAGTACAATGGAAGAGTCTGGAATGAGGGCTATGGTGCTGACTCTCTTGGTTGTTATGTGGGTCGTTCTCTAAATTAGGGTGCATTTGGGGTCCCGTTTATAAGGGTGCCGTACTACATTGGGGATCCAAACAGGGACCCTAATTTGGAGAACTACAAATGTGACAATGTGTGTTCTTTAAGGAAGTTGACGCATTGCGCTTGGAGTCCTGCACCATCGGCCGGCTTACTTTCTGCATGTGCTTCACAGACCGCAGTCTCAGCAAGCGGGGTTGAGGCTTGCCAACAACACCGTTTAGAGTTTTTATCTGCAGATGAGAAAAATTTTTAAAACAAGACGACAAAGAAAACATGCCCTAGACCCTTTTTTTACACAGGCTTGATTGGAGCTCGCCCGGCCAATGTCCCTCGTAGCACGTCGCACTCGTGGCGAGATGCCCAAGACCCTAAACCTAGAACAGCCAGCACCAGAAAATGGAAGCCCGAACACTGAAACTGCAAAGTTGGAGACGGACCTACGGAGGGGTTGCCTCGAATTCAAACTGGCGCTGCTTACGTCTCCCTGGACAATCCAGCAGCGTCTCCACTGCAACCTGAGCTGACTGACGGTTCCACGGGTTCAAACCATAATCCTTCCGGGATGACAGGAGAATCTACCCTGCAAGAGCCCTTGTCTAGTAATTGAAGCCCTATAGCAGAACATAGTGACGGCCTACAGTCACATTCTCCACGACGCTACGAAGTTCTTGTCCCCGACTGCGCTCTACTACAGTGGCCGAATAATGACAAATACTAGTTTGGTGTTCCTCAGAGTACTACACCTAGAGTCCCAAAACCCAACACCCTATTCTAATTGTTAACGCCTCTTTATTCGGCTGGCCGGGACTGGGGAGTCGGGCCAAGAGGTCGTCCGGCGACTCGAAGATCTCGAGGTAGTCGGCCTCTCCGGGGCATGTGCTAGGAGGGCTTCGGCTTTGCGGGGACTTCGGTCTGAGGATACAGGATACAGTCTCGCCTGTGCTGTGTCCTTCTTGGCTAAGGACTGTATATGGCACCTTTGCAACACATTCGGCACAGTGTCGGGGGTGAACAACGTGCTGTTTGTCAGGCATGAGACTAGGAATGTCCAGGGCAAACTAGACTTGGATTTCCTGTTGGATCAGCCGCAGAAGCCCGGGTGCCCTGACAGCACAACAACCATACAAAAGTTTCAGACGGACAAGTGCATTGATTGACATGCTGTGATTCGCGACATGTACCCGTGTACAAAATATATGCACTGCCCTTCTTCCTATTCATGTGACAGCTTCCATGTTGTTACGCAGCATCAGATCTGAAAGTCTCTTCCCCGCATGAAACCCTTAGCACCGGTGCAGCCTTCTTGCGACTGTTCCCTTTGGGCACTTTGCTACAAGTACGAAGATAAGCTCATGCGTCTTTCGCTTAACCTCCACACAGGAACAGATTTCCGTCATCTGCATCATGCATGCCGTGGCCGTGGTGTCAACAGTCAACATGCGGGCGGAGTTTCATGGGTGTTGGCTTAGTCGCGGGTTTCGATTCCAGAATAATACGCCGTACAACATGTTCACCGTACATACAGGACCTCGATCTAAGACGCTTCCGCGCGAAATCTTCTCCATGTAAGGCAATGCTTGAATTCGAGGCTTCATGTGCAATAATTATACTTATACTCCTAGATGGGTCTTCACAAGGCTTCGCAATGACGAGCATACGGATGCATGGACTGTGTGTTGCTGGCATCGGCACGTGGGAGAATCAAACTGGGATCGCTGTTGCCCTGCTCCCCGGTTCCTGGACCTCAAAGCCCTGAAAGATGTTTTTTCATTTCGAACTCGAATCTGCAAAAATCAGCTTTTCTCACTTCATGGAAATGGTGCAACAACTCCTACGTAGATGGTCTTCATGAAACTAACTGTTCAAAGTGTCAAGCACCAGGAGCAACTTTTGAGAACTATGAAAAATAGATGTGCAGAATGCATTGGCCTCTCGAAGCACTGCTTTCTTTGGAACATCAACCTTCGTTCCTCCCAATCTCCTGCCTTTCGAGTTGACACTCGTCAATAAATATGGACAAGAATCACACGAACGGCATTTAAAACAAGCCCCAACCCCCAAACCCATGAACCCTGTAGGCCTTTAACCCTTAAACTTGCACCCCTTGTCCCGGTAAAGGCCCTAACCGCTAATCAGTACTCCCCCTAACCCAGGGCTGAAACCCTAAACCCAAAAACCTGCACCCCTAAACCCCCAAACCCTAACCCCTAAACCCCAAACCCCCAAAAACCCTGAGTGCAGCTGATTATTGCTGGCCTCGTTCTCTGCTAAGACCATGCCATGAACGGCGAGGATCTCGGCCTTGCTGAATCTTTTGTAGGCTTTTGGGCTTAGGGCTTCTGGGGGTCTAAGGATCTTAGGGGGTTTAGGGCTTCAGGGTTTTAGGGGGCTTGTGGGGTTTTAGGGGGCTTAGCGGCTTTAGGGGTTTAGGTGTTTGAATTTTGGGGTTTAGGGTTTCAAGAAGTCTTTAAGGGTTTAGGGTTTAGAGGTTTAGTTTAAGGGTTTAAGGGTTTGGTGTTTAGGGTTTAGGGGTTTAAGGCTTAGGAGGTTTAGGGGTTAGGGTTTAGGGGGTTTACGGGGTTTAGGGGTTAGGGGTTCGGCTCTCACACTCGGACGATGCAAGCGAGGCTGCTGACGTACGGTCTGCAAGGTGAAACTACAGCGACAGAAAGCAAAGGCACAACACATTCCCACCAAGATAAGCCCTACTAATGAGTTGCCTGCTTTCAGCGCCCGGCATCCTGCATATACAAGAATGCCTACTTGCGGACATCCGGGCCTAATCATCTACATAGGATCACATAAAGGGCGCATCACATTGGAACAAAGAACAGTGATCCTCCGACTCAATAATCTAAATAAAGACCGAACGCATGCAGCTCTGCCTTTCTGTCAAGCGGGGAAGTTGCAGTCTCCACTACTTTACAAATTAGCGGAAACTTCTAATTTCAAATTCTACGGGCCACGCGCAAGTCATTCGCTGAATTCACTCTGAAGACGATACACCATGGAGAGGCCGCAAACATGCAAGCAGTAACGCGGGTCCATACCCAGTTCGACTGTCACCATTGAATTCTTTGGACACGCAAAGCTGCAAGGAACTAGATACCATCAACTCAGACGTGGCAGCAGGCACCGCCAACAGGCCACGAATATGATAGCTTTGCAGAAATCTCTCGAGATCGCACAGAGTCCGTACCTGCAAATTGATAACGCTATCTATTTCCTGCAGAATGGACTTCAGCCGCTGCCCAGGGTATCGACAGGACGCAAGAAAGGCAGAGACGGAGATCTGCTTGTAAAGTCCCGCGCATCCCGCAAGTCCATGTCTAACTCCTGTGCCCGATCCAGGCAGCACATGGCAGCACCATGTCAGATCAAGTTGTCAACGAGAGCGCTCGAAGTGCCCGAAGGCACACAAGAATCGGACTCCTCAACTGGACCAGCAAATGCAACGATCGCCAAGCAGCCAGCCCATGGCTCTCAAAGAAGGTATAGCCAGTCGCAAGCCATGAGAAGGCGCGAGCGAAGGCTAGTCGTTTTCTATACCCCTAAGGAAGGATAAAACATGATAAAGGACAGGCCGGCAGCGAACGAGAAGATCCCGTGGCTCCCACGACAGTTGAAAGAGCTGGCGACTCCCACGCGGGAGAAAATGACCCAGCTTCTGCCAAGGGAGCCATGAGTCGAATCCCCCACAGCCTCCAGCGCCGGCTTTCCCTCCAACTTGAGGTCGAAGAAGTACTTTTTGTCTGGATCTGCGGCGCTTGACTCAGCCTCTTCTGGCCGTGGAAGACCGGTCGGATAGAACAAACATCATTGAAGGCAGTGCAGTCGACGACCATGGCGCCTTTGCCAAGCCATAGTGTGCTGTGCTCATGCCCTTGTCCACCTCTGACGTATCGCGCTTCACATAAACGACTTGGGCACGACCTTCAAAGAAACGCTCAAGTCCTGTCTGTGCAAAAGCCGACATGGCTTGAGAGCAAACAAGTGCAGGAAGGCACAATGCTTGGGATGCTGCTTGAGCCAACATGGCTGCGTTTAGGGGTCAGGGTTAGGGGTTTGGGGGTTTAGGGGTTTCGGGCTTTGGTTTAAAATTAGGTGTCGGGGGTTTCGACTCTCACTCTCGCAGCTGGCAAGGCCACACATATGTCCGTCACGCATGTGAGGCACTGGGCTTAGGGGTTTAGGGTTTAGGGCCTTAGAGATGTAAGGGGCCTTGATTCAAACGCGTATTTGGGCATATTATGCTATGGGAGGAACCCTGAGGAATGAACATATTTCTCATTGTTAAGGCTCCTAGAGGAAGTAGATGGTTTCTGCGACAACTTGTGATAGCAAGCTTTATGGTCTAGGGTCCAGGGTTTTAGGGTTGAGTGACAGCAGACATGATAATCTCACATACTGTGAATATACTGCCAGTAGTAGTTGCTGTCAACATGGTTAAGTCTGTTTGGGGATGTGTTGTTTAGGTTGTCGCAATTGGTGCTTGTATCGGTATAGCAAGATACGATTCAGGGTTTAGTGGGGAAAGGTTCAAACGCAAGATCAACTTCAGTCCAGAAAGCAACGTGCGACACTGTGGTGGCTGCGGACGTCAAAGCACAAAGTTGTTTGGGGGCATCTAGTGCGAGACATCTGTCTGCAAAGCTTCTGGCGGCGAGTCGCTGGAAGGAGGCAGGAAAATTGACCTCTTCAGCCGTCGGACGAAGATGGGTGGGATTCTATTCGCCACCACGGCTTGCAATATTCTGACCTTTATCTGCTTGAACACGTACGCCAGGCTCTGCTCTTTCTTCGTCCAGACGACACAAGCTGGCCGTTCCGGAAGTGTAGGGAGCAGACGTGGCGATCTTGACGCAGCAAGGCTTGGCTGGAACAGTGTACGACTGGGCTTTACCCTGAAATCCTAGCGTCATATAAGGGTCTGCATACGCAATAGCATCCCCTTTACAACAGTTCCTACTGTGCAAAAAACCTACATTATTGCTATACTATCCATCCGTGCAGTCGGCAAACCATGGATGACCTGTACTTTAATGTCCAGAAAGCTGTGCTGCAGACTGATCCCCAGCTTCCCTTTCGGGAGTGCCCATGGTCGGGCAGGCGATTAAAATCCGAAGATCCGAGACGTGCGTGAGCGAAGGCTAAAGGTTCAAGTTTGGATGGGCGGTTGAGGTTAATGTGCCAAAAGCCTGACAGTCACCATCAAGAGAGGTAGAGAAACTCCTTCCAATATCTCTGTCAAGTAGCAGTCGGAGCCTCACATCGGTATGCACTCCAAGCACATCAAACACCGAGGATCAGCAATGCAGACACGATGTGTCGAAGGAGGCCCTTCAGCTGGAGACACGGAAACGTGACTTAGAAGGCCAGTGTAGTGTCGTTCACCTACGCGTGAAGAAACGGGGTAGACTCGATGCACCAGCCCCTGGTTCCCGTCTACAACTGGCTGCTCCCACGGTCAAGGGTTGCTGCTCGGACCTCATGGGATGACTTTTAAAATGTACTTGTCGCACGGCCCCCGCTTGCTTGCAGAAAGCTTCACAGTACCTTCTATGTGTGTTTGAGCGCATGAGGATACCAGTACGTGCACCGTCAGTGACATTTATGCCGCGTCCAAGTACGCACTTGGCAGGAACGGAACTAGGTACATAGACAGCTTGTCTGCAAGCATCGGGAGCTAGCCAAGCTCATTCAGCGATCTGTAGCTGTCTGCATGTATGATTGCAAAAATGTGTATATACACATGTCCACACACACATATCCATTTTTGGAGAGATAGTCAGGAGAGACTAACAGGCAAAGCGTATATGAAAAGAAATGATGGTCATACCAAAGGACTCCATCACAGCTAGCCGGTGGTGGGAGTCCTCATGTAATGTAGGGGCCTTGATAATTAGAATAGGGTTTTGGGGCCCATTATACTATAGTTATAATAAGGAACCCCCCAAAATAGTATAGGTAATTATTAAGGCCCCTACAGTAATTGCAGGGAAGTGACTGCAAGGAGGATTCAGATCTCTGGTCGGAGCTCAGGGTTTATGGGAAGGCAAGGTTTCGGAGGGCTTGGGCTGGGTGATGGGATGACGCCCATTATTTAAAGGAAAGTGGAGGTGGGGAGTTTAGGATATATAAGGCTTCCATAAGGTATATAGACCTTCTATAAGGTATAACGGTTACTACCCACCTGAAAAAATCCTGGATTTATTAAACGGCCAACTTGGCCACCGATCTTTTTGTCACTTACTTTCCATCCACCATTTTAGGATGTAGGGTGTTGGTGGCCTCGTGTGGCTGATATGATGCGGGCCTCCAATCCTCGATGGCTTGCGGCTGCGGAATTGGCCTCTTACTGCATGAGTCACTAACAGCTGTCACATTTTCTTGGGCGGCACCGCGGAAATTCAAGCCCCCATGAGCTTCCGGGGCTCAAGCTTAGCATCTAGTGCTTCCAGGCTTTGAAACTGGAGTAGGCATGACGGACATCGGGCCATTACAATCTTTAACAAGCAACAGGCTAGAAATATTCAGGTGCTAGGGTGGGATAAGGTTCAGGAAACTCGAAGCTCCTTTCCAGCAGTCATTCCCGTGCCTAGGCGAGATGTCAGGTACTCCTCTCACCAAGTAAGGGAACTAGACGTGATTCTGCCAGAGAGCCTCATGCAGTGGATTGAGAAAAGGATAAACCTAACTATCCCCCAAGTACACCCGATCTACTACCACATAGGCCCGAAGTCTTGGTTGCACACTGCTTTTCCCTGGCCTCTTGGACTTGAAAACTTTTGGCGGCCGACAGAAGCCTGACGCTAATGTGCCACTACGAACGAGAGACCACATTGCGACGTCACCTGTGCATCTGTCAGAAGTCCGCGAAGGAGCTCTGCTTGAAACAATCCTTTGAATTTGGTCTGTCGGCATCTTGTCGCCTGCTGAGACTGCCTGGAGTGGAGCGGTGAATCGTTTCTCAAGACCCCCAAACGGGGGTGACTGCTCTCGGAACAAAGGCGTAAGGATCACAGGTTGTGGTAAAGTCAGGGATGAGCGAGCCGTCCTCTCAGTCTCATATCAACTAGGCCACTAGGCTGCAAAGGTCTGCATCAAGCACGCGACCAGACTGGCCTTCGACTGTAGTAGGGAGAAACAGGTCTAGATCGACTAGAACCTTCTCAACTTACGCCCAAAGAGCGGAGTCTAAAGTCGCCCTGTAAGAGTAACAGCTTGGTGGCACGACACATCTCTCTCAACAAAAACAACCTGCAACCATTTGCCGTCAAGCAAATCACGATGCGACTCAACAGTGGCAACTAACCCCACAACTTCGCGGAAGCTTCAGATTCGAAAGCTGACTTCTGGCCATGAACCTACGAGACGATGAAAGCCGCGTGCCGAGCTGTGCTGAGCAAGCGCCGCGGGAGAAACGCAAGAGCAGCAGTACTAGTGTACCAGGTGCACCACCCAGGGTTTACGGTCCAAGCAATCTAACTTCGCCTACCAGTGGAATTCTGCATCAACTTTTGGACAAACATAATCAGTAAGACTGGTCTCAAGCATCAACGCGTTAGAGAGAGGAAAGATTGAGAGACACTGCATGGAAACTTCCCCTAAGAGACCTCAGTACTGTATGGGCATGTGCATCTTGCTCGAACAAGCCTAGCTTTTTTGCCTGGCGGCAACCTCGCAAAGTGGGTGAAGTTCGGATGAAGATGGATGAAGTATTGGTCAACAAGCCTGTCGACTGAGAAACCATGACGAATTCCATCCAAGCAATGGTTGAATAGCACCAACCATAGCGTCGCTCTTGCCCCTTCCTCCGTGCTCAGAAGAGGAACGATATGAACATGAAATTCCAAGCAACGTCTTGAGTGAGCCGTGTTAATTAATCATATTGACTACCGTCGCCCAGTCACCACACTAGGGACATTCTTTTCTGCTGGTGGCGTATTACTGGTCAGCCTCGCTACTAAAGCAGGCACTATGCACGCATTATGAGTTCACACCAACGGATCACCCGCGGCTTGCTCATATTAGCGACATACCCAATCTCCACCCACACTGTACAAACCCTAAACCCTAAACCCTAAACCCTAGAACCATAGCCCTGGAGCAAAATTACACACGAGGCCGAGCCAACGTCAAGGCGTGTTGGTGAACTGTATTGTCGCAAGCACCGCTGTGTCAGTGCGGGTTCCCAGAGCTAGGGGGCCCCGGATAGATCACCCTCCTCTCTAAGGCCCTTAAAAGACCGCTTAGATTCGCATCCGTGCATATTGAAGTATATTGAATATCGCGGTAGAGTATGGCACAGAAGATCGCCTGAGGGCAAGGTTTATTTGTTGCAATTCAGGACGTAAGTCCTAGTTATGGATGCCCAGTCGAAGCTTAGTATGTGCTGTTAGTTGCAGCCGGCATCTTATGATGTTGCGTAATTATGGGAAGATCGCCGTGGACCACGACTGACGAGTATTTCATGCGTAGTCTTATGAGGTTCTGAAGCAGCCTTGGATTGGGATGTATCGAAACAATTACTAAGATTGTGCGTTGGGCCTAAGTTAAGTTATAGATGTTAGTAACCCCCTTATAACCCCCTTATAACCCCCTTACATCTTGGTTATCCATGTAGTAAGTCCCTGCTAACTTTGGGGAAGTTATTAGAAAGTTGGTAGG
>CAJNDV010031153.1:13225-23644 GCA_905221635.1 Symbiodinium sp. CCMP2456 | reverse complement strand
ACCCGAAACCCTACACCCCAATGCCCTGACAGAGTTGAAATCTGTTTGGAGCGCCTCAAAGTGCGAGCCATCCTCGGAGAGACGCCAGGCCCTCGGCGATCCGGGTTTCGGGATTTTAGGGTCGATAGGGTCTTAGTCTTTAGGGTTTCAGGGTCTATCAAAAAGTTCACGGCCAATATAGAAGCCTAAATAACTACCAATATTATTTCTTATGGTTCCTTAGTATTATTATTGTACTATAAAGGAGCCCAAAACCCTACTCTAATTATTTAGGCCCCTGCATTAGCTGGAAGCAAGGTCCCTAGTGCCTTGACAGGTGATAAGTACCGGAACTAGATCCTGCTATTTTCCAAGAGCCCTGAACCCAGTGAGCAGTCAAGCAACACTTAGACGTTTAACCCCAGAACACTCACTACAACCTACACCAAATCGTAATATCTACAAACGCAAAACCTAGGACAACCTACCCCAAATCGTAATATTTAAACATGCAAAAACCTAGGACAACCTACCCCAATCGCAAATTCAAAACCTAGGAATGTAGGTTTGGGCTTGTGGGAAGGTGAGGTTTGGGGCTAAAGGTGTAAGGCTATCTGGGGAAGAATCTACATCAGGCCTTGCAGTGGTGATCATATCTGCTCAACATTCCTGAACCCTACAAAAGCCTAATCTATAACCCCCCTATAAAACCTTGATAAACACTTGTGAGGGCCACTGATTTTGCAGGCCTTTCGGGTCGGAGAGCTTCGGGCATACAGGAGCTCAAGATCATGAACATAATGTAGCGGCCTTAATACTTTTAAAAGGGCTTTGGGCTCCTGTATAATATCTTTAATAAGGAACCCGGAATAATATTGCTAATTATTAAGGCCCCTACATTATGAGCCGTCACTGTTGTTGCAACCCTAAACCCTAAACCCTAGACCCTAAACCCTAGACCCCTAAACCCTAAACCCTAAAGGGGCACGTGTCAAGACAGAAGAGCTCGGGCTTGGGTTGCTCGACTCTAGGATCAACCTCACTAGCGTTTAGGGTTTATAGGGATTTAGGGCTTAAGTTTTCGACTCTCACACTCGCACAAGGCCGGCAAGGCTCCGCATAGTTCAGTCTCCACGTTACAAGAATACACGCAGAATGCTCGATAACCACAGTACTTAACAAAAGGTAGTAAAGATAGATTAGCAAAAACGAAAGCGTGGTTCATCAAGCAATCCTGCAGGCTTCGAGCAGCTGCTCGCTGTTTCAAAAGACCATGCTATTCACCAAGTACCAGGCGGTTTCCCAGTCATGCAGGCGGTGGTCATGCACTCAATTAACATGCTCTCTCAGTTGGTCTCATTCACAAAGCTGCCTCAGACCAACCATGCCTCGACCCAATAGCGGGTTTGCAGAGATTCGTCACGGCATCAAATTCAGAAATATCATGCAGAATGTTCA
Source organism: Symbiodinium sp. CCMP2456 (assembly GCA_905221635.1). Lineage (NCBI taxonomy): Eukaryota > Dinophyceae > Suessiales > Symbiodiniaceae > Symbiodinium > Symbiodinium sp. CCMP2456. The sequence goes on along the minus strand of CAJNDV010031153.1, from coordinate 22,207 downwards.
TGCTGCTGTGTCACCATGTCTCATTCACAATGCCAGAATTCCGCGAAACTCCAAGTTCGATAAATTCTTGAATTCACTTGCAGTCCGTCATCCGTATCATGTGCTGGTGCGACAGCCTCTAAAGCCTTGAGCACTCCAGCCGAAAACAGGTGAGCGTTGATCGGTCTAACAGCGTCTGGCATCAACAGAAGGACTGCGTTCAGCTCATGCCCGTAAGTTTTAGGATTTCGGGCTTTAGGGTTTAGGGTTTAGAATTTAGGGCTTTAGGGCTTTTAGGGTTTAGGATTTAGGGTTTTAGGGTTTTCGGGTTTTAAGGTTTAGGGTTTAGGGCATGGGGGACCACTGTACTCAAGGCACCCGGAAGCTGGCGATCCCACCAAACTCTAGGAGCCCTTCAACAGTCTCCGAAGCCAAAGAGTCCCTGAACATAACCCTAAACCCTAAACCCTAAACCCTAAACCCTAAACCCTAAACCTTCCCGAAACCCAAAGAGTCCTTCAACTACTTAAAGGATCATGGGACTTAGTAAGTAGGGCTATAATTAAGGTAGCTATACTTATATTTACTTATCACCCCACTTAAGGGACTTATAGCCTTACTTACTAAGTCCCATGATCCTCCAAGTATGGTCCTAATTTTGTAGATCTCCGTTTGGGGCTCGTAGCCTTTGCACGCAGCTCGGGCTTTCTGGACTTTCAGGGGACCGTTGACCGTGAGAAAAGCCATAACAAGTCGAACCCTTCCTCAAGTCAGTCTTGCTTATATGCTTTTAGGGGGGGCCCTATTTAAACCCTAAACCCCTAAACCCCGTTAACTCCAAAGTTGGACCCCACATGCTCCTTCTCATGCACTGGGGCGAGGGCGGAGACATGTCGCCTTCGCCTTCAACCTGGGAAGTACCGGATAAGGATATAATATAGGGGCCTAGAACAGGGCCTCAGGGTTTAGGGTTTGGGGTTTAGGGTTAGGGTTTGGGGAGCACCATAGAATAGTGGTTGTATTGCGGCCCGAAACGTCCAGGTGAGGCGTGAGGGAAATTTGCAAAAGTCGAGCTGTTCATCTTTCCCGACCGCACACAACTATGCCTCCAATGCAGACGCTAACGCCCACACAAGCTAAAGATCCCTAAACCTCGCCGTACCCTACAGTGAATCCCAGAAAGTTGGAACATGGGTTTAACAGGATTAGTGCTAGGATCCCTGATGCTTTACCTTAAGGGCATGAGGATAGTCATGTTCCAACCTTCGGGCTTCTACTAAAAACCCCCCCGAGGCATTTTGTGAAACCCGAGGCTTGAGCGACGTCGGCTGGCAGCTGAGGCTTGTGATTGAAGATGTCCTGAGCTGATGGCCGTCGGCCCTTCGTGCAAGCTTTGGAGTCCTTGCTAGAAAAAGTGTCGTCGCAGTGGGGATGCCTGAACCTGGTCCTGGTAGTGACTTTTAGGGACTATATCAGAGCTCGCTTGTTGTAAAAAAATACCGGCAAGCTCGGATTCAGCATTCAGCGACCTAGGTTTGCCGTGGGGTGAGATACATCTCCTGCATGGAGCAGTACCCTGAGCCCCCAACTTTTCAAACCCGTCGTCGTCCCCATAGAATCCCTTTTTGCTGCCGGAAAATATCACCAAAATCCCTACTCTGATGGTTCGTTTAAGCTAAGGGCTCGTATTTGATCTCGGGACAACCAGCACGAGGGACAAGGAGGGCAGGGACCACTCTTTCGGCAAGCAAACTTCAGGTCTCAGATACAAGAAAGCAAGACTAGTGTAGGGGCCTTTAATAGTTAGAATATCGCTTTCGGGTATATTATACTATAGTCCTACTCAGGAACCCTAAGGAATAGTATAGGTATTTATTTAGGCCCCTCTATTAGCACAAGCACGGGTCCAAAGCCATCATTGCAGATCTCTTGGCATATCAGCCATCATCCTCATCATCGCCATCGCCATCACCATTTTCGTCGCCAGCCATCGCCACCGCTCATGCCATAACCACCAGTGAATGCTCCGCATTGGTCCGGGCACTCACAACGTGCGACGTAAGGGTTCCAGGCTAGCCTGAACCTTCAATCACTGAGAGTAAGCGACTGAGCTGTCCAGTTTTACAGGGGCTCTGCAGGAGCTGTTCGGATAGATAGTCCTACTTGCTGATGCACGTCTGAAAAGTCTGAAAGCCTCGTTTGCTCTGGGCCGAGCTGCTGCCAAGGGAACCATAGCGCGGACCTGCTTCTTCGGATTTCAGGGGAACACACTCGAACAAAACACCTTAAACCGCCTGAATACACAGACTCCCTTGGTTTTTACCGCGGACACTTTTTCGTTAGGAGAAAACAGCCGGTGGCTTCTAGGACTACAAGCTGCAAAGCCACCACCGAATGTCGAAACAAAAGGTCGTGGCGAAGAGCTCTTCACCCCGCACAGCTCTTCTTGACTCCTCTTGCTTCCGCATGTACACCCTCTACCTACATCCTCAAAACGAATGTGGGGCCGAAGAACCCGGAACCTCTTCAGGCACAAACAACTCGGCGGCAGACTGAAACGAGAACCAGGCGACATCTATGCCTTGCGGAATAGAACACACCTCGATAAGACATGGCGAGGCTGCCACAAGCTGAAACGCTCGACGTATGACCCCAATATTCCCAGGCTTGTTCTTGATCCTCAGGGCGGGCGAGGGAAGGCAGGGGTGGCATTTATCAGAACCCTCCCACACTTTGCTCGCCTGGAACCTGGGACGGATGCACCTCCTCAGCGGCAAAGGAACGGGAAATCACAGCGCCAACGGCCCAGCCTTGCACAATTATGGAGTTGCTTTGGCAATATGCTTACTTTGTAGCCAACTCTGCTACTTGCCATGTGCTGCAATCATGTCTTTGGGCCAAGGCAACTCTAAGGATCTTTGCTGCAACTTATCGCAATTGTTGTTTGGGCAAGTACGACATCATCAGTGTTGCGCACAACAAGCAGCACTCCTGAGAAAACCTCCCTTCAAGCTATAAGTTCACTCCTGCAGACACCTTGTACAACCTCATGCTGTCTGGAATTCGAGGGACTGAACCTCTGCAACGTTCTTCAAGTACGTTAAAGGCTCCTTAAGCTAATGTAAGGGCCTTAATGACTAGAACGAGGTTTTGGGGTATACTATACTATAAACATAATAAGGACACCCACCAAAATAGTATTAGTAACTACTCAGGCCCCCTTATAGTAGACTCTGCGCGCCAGGGGAGTGGCGAGCTCGCTCTTCCGACACATCGGCGACCTGCGCGACCTCCAGCTCACCGGCTTGGCACTGTGGTCTTAATTTATAGGGGCTTGAATAATTAGAATAGGCTTCTGGGCCCCAATATACTATAAGTATGGTAAGGATCCCTCAATGTAGTATTAATTATAATAAGGAACCCTCAAAGTCGTATTAAATATAATAAGGAACCATAGTATTGGTAATTATTTAGGCCCCTACCTTAGACTCGTGGCAGTTGTGCGAAACGGCCCTGTAGTTTGGGACGAGCCAAGAGTCGAACCCGAAACTTGCAACATCGTTCTACCCATGCCAAAAGATGTATGGGTACTTCTCTAAATGAGGGTCCCTTTGAGGGTCCTTTTTAATAAGGGTGCCGTACATAATGGGGATCTAAGAATGGACCCTACATTTAGAGAACTGCCCATATGGAATCTCAGCACTCACCATGCCTATCCCGTGGTCCCACTTTACGGGGACGGCCCTATGCTCAACCTTCTACTTGCTGAGTTTGAAGCCCATCGTGCCGACTCTTTGATCTGATGGCTGTAGGCCTCCATCTGTTCCACCTCCGTGGGCAGAGTTTGCAACCTAGACTTGGAGGACTGCTCTGAACCCTACACTCCTAGACCCCCAAAAAGCCCGCTCTATGGAACAAATGTGGGTAGTTCGGGCCCCTCTGCTCTTGGTGCAGACGTGTGAAGGTTGGGCCTCAGCAAGCACGGCAAAATTGGATAAGAACACACGTTCCAAGTGATTTTTTCACAGACCCCCAAAGCGCTCGATTTTTCCATCTGCTCTGAACCCTTTAGGTTTCGGGTTTGCAAAGAATGAGCACGTCTAAAGCATATGACAATGGAGGCAGGCAAACAGTTTGCACACACCTTCTGAAACCATCCCTTTGACAGAGAATGCTGTAACATGCAGGGCTCAGAGCTTCCCTTGTTTCGGCTTAGGGTTTAGGGTCCTTGAAGCAGCTGTGTATCGGCTGTCGGCAGCCCATAATCATCAAACTCCCCAAGCCCTGAAACCCTGGGGCAGATCCAGGTCGGAAGCATACAAAAGGCCTCCGACTAAGACTCCGAACCCTGAATCCAAAGACAAGCTACCGAAGGCTACTCAAGGTCTAGGGGGGTTAGTATCTGTAGGAGTCTCTACAACACTCAAGCCTAAACCCCTAAAACCGTCGTAGTTGCTACCACTCCTTTGAGGAGGAGACTCAGCGCGCAGCTGTTGCCGGCCAACGGAGGGAGCTAAGAACCTCCTTCAAAGAGGGTTTGGGGCTTAAAGACAGGAAACAGCGTTGTAAGGCTTCTGTCGCACGCTAGGGTTCGGAGTGGCGGGGGCTTATAGACCATGGGGTTCAGAGTTTTGGGTTTAGTGTTTATATTATTTCACCAGAAGCTTCGAGAAGGATGTAAACGGCGGAGGAGTTCCCAGAAGCGAAAATGTAGGCTAGGTTGGAGTTATATAAGTCTTTCCCTAAAAACGGTCAATGCAATCTGCTCGGGACCTTCATAAAATGCCTCCGCTGGTTTAAGGTTCCTGGCCGCTCTACCCTTCAAGCCTTCACCCTACGGGCCTGAATAATTAGAATAGGGTTTTGGTGTCCCGTATAGTCTATTTATTATAAGGAACCCCAAAATAGTATAGGTAATTATTAAGCCCCTATATTGTTAGTACGAACACGCTTCATCGCAGGGTTGCCGGCGTCCTGTGGCCAGAACCTTGGCACAAATGGGCCGACATCAAAGACTCCGCACTCTGTAACCTGCTATAAGATCACATCGTGTGATACCGTAAAAGAAGCAGGGAAGGGAGTGATAATAGCTGAGTAGTATGCTTCACCACACCGGAGTCTTGGCCCTCCCTATCGTATGTTCAGCCGCATAGCTGAAGAACGGCTAAGAACAGGTAACAACAGTCCTCTCAAACACGCCTGGCCGAAATGGGGGTCCCTTTTCGCTCCTTCATACACTGATGTAATCATACATTATAGTAACAACAGTACCGAAGAGTTAGTGAGTGCGAATGCAAGCGAATGAACATGTACGTGTCTTCTGTGTCTGCCAACCATGAGGCGACGTGTTCACAGACAGAATCTGCATACATATGGGGGTTTCCGAAAATAGGGGACCCTAATATAGCACCCTAGATAGTAGGATCCTTATTATAAGGACCCCAGCATAAGGTAACCTAATTCTCGGAAACTCCCATGTATCTTAGCGGAGGCTTGATTTCTGCAACATTGCCGTGCCTCTTTGACTCCCACAAGCAAGAGAAGAGAGTGCACTTGTTGCTTTTCCTCCGCTGCCGAAGCGCTCATCCAGGCGGACTCTGGACCTGGTGACATATTATATATATATATATAAAGTATTAATTCTTCTTCGTATTCTGATTATTCGCTACCACCTGGAGTAACTTCAAGAGCTTTAACGGTTCCTGTAAGGGCTCCTACGACGTGACGGAAACAGACACGAAATTGGCAGCTTCAGTCGTTTTTCCAAGTTCAACGAGTTGGCGGCCCGACTCTCAAAGCTGCAGCCACCAGACGAAGTCCTCAGCTTGCATGCAATCTGCCGATCTGTCTGTGTCTGCAGGGAAGCTGTGGACATGTAGCTGCAAAAGCTCCACCGCATGCTATCCACCAATGCTACAGTAAACCGTGTGCTTGCCACGTCATTGTCGGTCACTCTTAGTCTTGCTTTGCCCTGAAGAGTCCTCGCATCCATGTCCTGCACATTGACTTCTAAGCTATGGCATTGCTTGTAGATTCGTGCCACGCTCAACGAACCTTCACTTTCGAACCCCAAATCCACGCAAAGCAAACCGGCAGGGCGAGCGTCGTGACTGAAGTGGATCGTCTCGGGCACTTCGCCTGTTGCCAGAACCTCCACCAACGCCTCGGACAAGTCATCGGGATCCAGGAGTTTTACCATGCCCAGTGGGTCCATGTACCTAAATGGTATATACATTGGCCCTAAAGTACCTATATAGGGACTACATTAAGGCCAATGTATAGACTATTTGGGCACATGGACCCTTAGGGAAAAGTACAGGAGCGAAAGCCCTAAAATCCCAGAGTCGGGTTGCCTCAAACCCTAAACCCAAAGCCCTAAAACCCTAAACCAACCCTAAACCCTAAAACCTTAAACCCTAAGCCCTAAAACCTTCAACCCTAAACCCTAAAACCCTAAAGCCTGGGGAGCTTCAGGGATCTTGGAGCCATCCCTAAAGCTCCACAAAAGCCCCTCAAGCTCCCGCCAAGAAAAACAAAGAAGGTTTTAGGGTTTCAGGGTTTAGGGTTTTAGGGTTTTTGGGTTTTCAGGGTTTAGGGTTTTAGGGTTTTCGGCACTAAGCCCTACGACCCCAATACCCCTGATCCCCCCGTCACAAGCCTTAGCCTCAGTGTAAACCCTAAACCCTAAACCCAGAAACTCCAAAATCCTAAAGCCCGAGTCTACTGTAGCCTCCAGGTCACGTGTCCTACCCTGAGGGTCCATGTACCCAAATAGTGTATACATTGGCCCCAAAGTACTTCTATAGGGACTACTTTAAGGCCAAAGTCTATTTATTTGGGTACATGGACCCTTAGGGCTACGTAGGGCTCCAGATGCCTAATCATCATCGTTTCGCTTTCGAAGGGCTTTTTCTGTGTTTTATGGCTTCTGCTAGTCAATTTCAGGCCTTTGCGGGTTTAGGGTTTAGGGTTTAGGGGTTTAGGGTTTAGGGTTTAGAATAGTCGGGCATTATTTTGGCTCTCCTTGAAGTCACAACTTGACGTCTGGCACTGTTCACTCTCATGCCTAAGCCCAACATGGGGTATTCCGAAAATAGGGGACCCTACTATAGTACCCTAAATAGTAGGATCCTTATTATAACGACCCCCAAAGAAGGTACCCCTAATTTTCGGAAACTCCCAGCATCTTCAAGCTGACTTCCGGCCCCTGGTATCGAAACCTAAAGGTCCCTTATAAGCTCTCCACGCCTATAGGGTCGAGGGTTGGACCCTTAACCCTAAACAAATGGGAGTTTCCCAAAAACTAGGGTACCTTATTTGGGGGGTCCTTATAATAAGGATCCTATTATTTGGGGTACTATATTAGGGTCCCCTATTTTCAGAAACCCCCTTATAAGCTCTCAGGAGGGTTGGACGATTAACTCTAAACAAATAAACCCTAAACCCAACCACACAGATCTTAGCAGGTGTGAATACACTGCTGGACGTCATGCCCTACATCGCCATGAGTTCGGGGCGCATGATCTCCTCGCGTGGGCGCAGCAGGACTTCAGAAGGCTAACAATTTCGAGTTTGGGGCACAACAGGTTGTTTAAGGATTAGGGCTTAGAAAGGTTACTTTAGGGCTTTGGCTCTCACGGTTGTGATGTTGAGGGGGTTATAGAGTCCACTCTAGTGCTTCGAACCTATAATGATATTACAACGCCAACCCTCAGCCCTCAAGCTTGAGACCTAAAACTTGAACGTCTACTCCCTACACCCCTAAAACCAATAAGCCTTCTAGAGCCCTGTTACAAGCGCAAAGGAATCCTGCACAGAACCTGCACATGAGGGAACCCCTGACAGTCTCGAGAGCCGGAACTGTGAGTGAAGATGTTTTTTTGGCTATAAACCTTACACCCTAAACCCGAATTAAAACCCTAAACCCTAGAAGTCCAACACCCTAAGCCTTAGGCCCTAGTTGTGGCCCAAAAGACCTTTTTTTTAAACCATAATAAGAACCGTAAAAAGGTAGGCCTTTTCGGCTGCAAGTAAGTTCCTAAACCCTAGGCCACTAACCCTGAACCCTAATTAAATCCGAAGCCCCTGAACCCTAAATCATATACAGTAAACCCTGAGCCCGATGAAGGACGTTTGATCACTCTGCAGACGGCTATGGCCGTGGCGAAGGCATTTTCAGCGTCTTATTTGAGCCCGTGCCTGGGCATCGGTCTATGACAATAAGGGTCCATGTGCCCAAACAGAGCTCCTTTACCCTTAGCATCGAAATAGCCCAAAAGCCTTATGCGGGTCTTTGGGCCCAAAAGCCTTAAAATATGAGTCCTTTGAGGGTAAGGGTTATAATGATTCCTTTAAGGGTACCAGAAGTGCACCTGTAAGGCTGCAAGGGTTCGAAAGCATCCATCCCTTCGATTCCCTTTCTGCCCAGGTAGCATATACTTTGTCAATAATCTAGTCCCTGTTTGGGTATATCTTGGGGCCTTAGGGTTTTTGGGGTTTAGGGTTTAGGGTTTAGGTTTAATAAAAAGGGGCCTTACCCATAGGCCCGAAAGTAGTTCTTGTTTGGGGCTTCATATATAGAATCCTATAAGGTAACCCCAAAAAGGAACTACTATGGGGCCTATGGGGGTAGTCCCTACTTGGGTATATCTTGGGGCCACAGTATCTGCTATTTGGGTACATGGACCCATAGGGGCATGATCATAGGGGTCTAACAGGGTTCTGGGATGTAGGTGTCTGAGTATTTTAATACAGTTTTACAGTCGCTGACTCACGTCCCCTGCTAGTCACTTGTGGTATTTTTAGGCCCCAGAACTCTGAAACCATCCGGGCATCTAGAATGTACTGGCAGACAGCATATAAGCATCCTATGATGCCCATGTCTATTTTCCATGCCGCTATATCAGGGCCCATGCTAGGGACCGATGGGTCCTAGTTGCGCTGGTTCGGAGATTTGCTTTTGTAGTTCAGGGTGTGGGTTTTCGGGTTTAGGGGTTTGGGTTT
>CAJNDV010031153.1:432-12622 GCA_905221635.1 Symbiodinium sp. CCMP2456 | reverse complement strand
ACCCTAAACCCTAAACCCTCCCAAGCCCCCCCCCCTAACCGCGAAACTCAACTCCCAGGCTTCGTCATCCTTGCGAAACAGCTGCTTCTCTGAATAGAGCTTTGGGTCGGTCCAGCTAGGTGGTTTAGGGTTTAGGTTTAGGATTTGGGGTTTAGGTTTAGGGTTTAGGGTTTAGGGTTTAGGTTTAGAGTTTAGGGTTTAGGGTTTAGGTTTAGGGTGTAGGGTTGACGTAGGGGCCTAAATAATTACCAATACTATTTTGGGGATTCCCTATTATAACTATAGTCTAAGAGACCCCCAAAACCTTGTTCTAATTATTAGGGCCCCTATAGTAGGCCGCTTCAGGTCCCCACTTCGGCGTTCTCGGTTTTCAGGAGTAGGGCTCGGGACAGACAGCGTGACCTGGGGAATTCCGGCATTTTGTGCTGGTGTGCTTAGCGTCCTGGGCTGGTTCTTATATGGGTAGTTCTCTAAATTAGGGTCCCCTTTTGGGGTCCTTTTTATAAGGGTGCCGTACTATGTTGGGGACCTAAAAAGGGGACCCTAATCTAGAGAACTACCCATATCTTTTTTTGCCGTTGATCATGCAGCCCAACCTGGCCTGAACCTCATGATTTCGAGTTCCATCCGCGGGCGAAGGAAGCCTAGTCTAAGCTCTTGTTAGGGGGCTCCATCTAAGTTGCCAGAATGGGGTCTGCACGAACAGATATGTTTTCCCTGGTGTGGCAACTTACGTTAAGCTCAGGGACGTACCTAGACAAAATAGTTTACCCTTTCACCCGAAACACAAAACCCAAATCAGGCTCCTGAACGAGAGCCCAGTAGTGTTGTTTCTCCTACATCGGCGCATGTAACATGCCCCACTTAGTGCTGAAGCTCGCAATACAGCAGGACCCCAGAAATCAGAGTTCTTACCGTTTAGTCTTTACGGGCCAATGAGCAGTAGCGGCAGTGACCCGGGAACCGTTGAATTTTTGTGTCTCAAAAAATCTGCAGGCCCGAGTTTGGGGAGTTTTGTGGCTAAGGGTTTATAAGCCCATAGTTATAGAATTTAGGGTTTGTTGCAAGAATATAGGGTCCAAAAACGGATCTACAGTACAGGATAAAGAAAAACCCCGGCCTCTGCCCCCGGCGCTACTACCCGAGGCCTAAACCCTAAACCCTAAACCCTAAACCCTAAACCCTAAACCTACCCGAGGCAGTCAGGACAGCCGCATCGACTGGGGGCGAATCGCAGCCAGCAGCTGGAGATTGATTTCACCATCGGTTTAGGGTTTAGGGTTTAGGGTTTAGGGTTCCCAACCTTACATCTGATCACACCCTAAGCCTAAACCTACACAAGGGTATTCATACCAAGTCTGTGCAGGGGTTGCTTGCACTCCCGGAACAAAATCCAAAAGTTAGTTTGGCTGGAAGTTGGAAACCGGCAAACGATGCTTTTGGCCGGTCTTCCCCATGCTTCGCTTTTGCTGCATTGAGGGACAGTGACTTCCACCATAATGGAGTTTACTGTGAGTAGTTCGGGTTGAGACTTCTCGGTTTCCGATGGCTTTTGGCCGTGCGTTTCCGGCTGGAAAGACGGTTTAGGGTTTAGGGTTTAGGGTTTTAGGGTTTTAGGGTTTTGGGGTTTAGGGTTTTCGGGTTTAGGGTTTAGGTTTTAGCGAGAGATGTCGCCGTCCAGGGCAGTCTTGGTATCGCTGCATCGCTGTTGCAAAACGTGATGTTGGTTCTGAACTGCGAACCCTACAAGGTCTCCAAGTAGTACCCTGTTCCCGGCCTGTTCCCCTTCAATTTCGGGGTGTCCCTGTCAAGACTGATCTGAATAGCAAGAGGCAGAGTACCCGTTCAAGCATTCATGTAGACCCCTGATTAATCAATTCCTCTTCGTCAAGAAGGGTTATGGTCGGGAGCCTAGTACTAAGAAACATGCCTTAAGGGTCCATGTACCCAAAATAGTATATACTTTGGCTCCAAAGTACCTATAGCAGGGACTACCTTACGGCCAAAGTATCTACTATTTGGGTACATGGACTCACGGGGATTATAGTCAGGATCCTAGTAGTAGGGCCTTCAGAAGTTCTACACTACCTGTAACCCATATCCCAGAAGAGCCGTTGGAAGTCGGCAAGGCAAGATGAACCAGGATGGTCGCAGCGCGCACCCAGACTGAATCCGGAGTTCGGTTTTCGGGTTGTGTTCCAAACCGGGGCGTACGGGTGTCGGGTCCTGCAAAGAATATGTTTGGACACCTTTCTATCACTATCGCCATACCGACACCCACACGCAACCCTGTCTTAGTACACCCCAGTCTGGACGAAGGTTAGTTGGAAACACTCTGGAATTCGGCAGTACAAAACTAAGTATGTTGCTGGGCAGCTGTGCAGGCTGTGCATTGGTGCATGTCCCAGTACATTCCCTTGGAAAGTTTGCATTGCTGCGAAGTCCGACACGCATCAGTAACTCAACTGAATCCCCTTCATCTTTTTTGTGGATGTGCTGCCAGGCTGGTGAGTGTGGTCTTTGTCAACGGTTGTAGTCTTGATTCCGTTCCAGCTCTTGTTTATGCGATTATGGCTGCTGCTACTGCCATTGACTGCCGTTGCTGCTGTTGCTGTTGCTGCTTCTACTACTACTATCCCTTTTTCTTCTTCCTGCCATTATCATTGCTACGCCTCCTACTACTACTACTGCTACGACGACGACGACGACAACGATGATGATGCTGTCAACGCCGAAGAAGACGACGATCTTATTTTCGAAGGCTTCAGGTGTACGCAATGTCGTACTGAGACAACATCTTTGTACAATCTCAGTGTATTCACGGCTTTCCGGCTATATCGAACGTCGTAGTACCCAGAAGCCCTAGATCGCAGAAGGAATTCATGTCACATGGGCATCAATTACTCCGCAACCAGGACGAGCTCATGCAGTACCGAAGCCGCAACAGGGTTTAAGATTTTAACCTTATCCCCGTCAATCCGGAGTGCCCTGAACCTAAACCTTAAACCTTACACCTTGAGGAGTATCACCGCGCCGAGTGGACCATCACAAAGCGCTTGCATCATGGCTTGTATCCGCGAGGCGCCTTCTCGGGTTTCATGGTCTGGGGGCACTTTGCTCGAAGAGTCGATCTATGACCCTTGCTTTTTATTTCGGTGTTTCAGAAATTGACTGAATGTCCTATATAATAAGTTAAGTTCGGGGTCTTGGCTTGAAAACGAAAACCAGGCGCTCTCATGAGTTTTGTGTGTAGGGCTTGAGTGCGGACTCTGAGTACTACTGTATCAGAACTTCATGCTGCAGGGCCCCTAACCCCAGCTGTCGGAAAGTGAGTTCGGTTTAGGGTTTAGGGTTTAGGGTTTAGGGTTTAGGGTTTAGGGAGTTCAGCCAAGAATTGTCGTTTAGGGTTGGGGCCGGGTTGAGGAAAACCGAACATGTGCAGTTCTCTAAAATTCTAAATGAGGGTCCGTTTTTAGGTCCCCGCAAAAAGTACGGCACCCGTATAAACAAGGACCCTAAAAGGGACCCTAGTTTAGAGAACTACTGATATGTAGGATCTATTTTACCCTAAACCCTAAACCCTAAACCCTAAACCCTAAACCCTAAACCCTAAACCCTAAACCCTAACCCTAGTTTAGAGAACTACTGATATGTAGGATCTATTTAAAACCAGCAGAGTTCCCAAACCTTCCTTAAAAGACCCAAGAATCCTTAAGGGTCCACGTGCCCATCTATACTTTGGCCTTAAAGTACCCATAGGCCCTACAGTAGTTCCTTGTTGGGGTTCATGTATAGATTCCTATAAGGTAACCCCAAAAAGGAACTACCATGGGGCCTATGGGTAAAGTAGTCCCTATATAAGTACTTTGGGGCCAAAGTACAGACTATTTGGGCACATGGACCCTTAGGGAATTTCTGCCATCGGAATTCAGAGCAAGGTCGTCCTTCACTTGACAGGCTGGGATTTCTCCGTAAGACGACAAGCATAAGAGCTAAACTAATGAGAAAATATCGATCAAGCAGCTGGGTGGGGGTTTAGGGTTTAGAGTTTAGGGTTTGGGGTTTAGGGTTTAGAGTTTAGGGTTTGGGGTTTAGGGTTTGGGGTTTGGGGTTTGGGGTCTAGGGTTTAGAGTTTAGGGTTTAGGGTTTGAGGTTTAGGGTTTAGGGTTTGGGGTTGAGGGTTTGGGGTTTAGGGTTTAGGGTTCGAACAAAACTCACACCCAAAGCCTTTGCCACACAGTCGAGTGCAGGGTTTCTATAGTAGCAACGGCTCTTACCTTTAGTCTCCACTGTAGTTCCTGTTTGGGGGTGTACCTTATAAGATCCTAACTAGAGAAACAAGCTAAACCCAAAAAAGGAACTATAATGGAGACTACAGGCATGGTTTGGGTCAGTATCCCCTACTGTTGATGATACAAATCCTGCATTAAGGACCTTAACTATGGGAATTGTGGAATATTGCGTATCATGGGTAGTGCAGGATTTATATCATCAGCCGTAGGCAGTTAGGATGCCGGGGGATTTGGGTTCTTGTGGCAGGACATCAACGTACCTAAGCCGCGAAACCTTATCTCTGGGTTTAGGGTTTAGGCTTTAGGGGGGTTAGGGTTTAGTGTTTGTTAAGGCGGGGGGGAACCTTATCTTTGGGTTTACGGTTTAGGGTTTAGGGGGGGTTAGGGTGTAGGGTTTAGGATTTACGGTTTAGGGCCCTAGTCCGTTAGCCCATGTCAGCCCAAGCCTTAAGCCGCCAACCCATGCCTCACCATTCATCGTCCCGCAAATAATTCGTAATCCCAAAGCGTTTAGGGCCCTGAGCCCTAAACCCTAAGCCCCAAACCCAAAGCCCCTAAACATCCCTAAACCCTAAACCCTAAACCTCCCAAAGCCCCTAAACCCTAAACTCCGAACCTCCTTGAAGCCCCTAAACTCCCCAAACTCCCCAAACCCCCAACCCCGAAGCTCCTAAACCCTAAGCACCCCAATCTCCCAAAGACCCTAAACAAAAATAAACTCAACCCCGAACCTCCCTTGAAGGCCGGGCTCTCTGCTGCAGAAATCACCTTCGGCGAGTGCCACGGAACTGGAACCTCCTTGGGCGACCCAATCGAGGCCCTAACACCCTAAACCTTAAACCCTATTAGGGTTTAGGGCTTGGGGTTTAGGGATTGGGGTTTAGGATTTAGGGTTAGGGCCCTTTAATGGAGCGCTTTTAATGGAGCCCTTACGGTCCTTAACAGTGGGTATTTAGGGCATATTAGGGGGTCGTTGGGGGGTCTAGGTAAACCCTCAACCCCGAAACACGTTCCTTCTAGGGGTTTGGGGGGTTTAGGGTTTAGGAACCCTATAAACCCAAAACCCTAAACCCTGAACCCTAAACCCTAAATGCTTTGATTGCAGGGACCCAGAGGCTCAGGCTTGCTTTAATGGAGTCTTTTAAAAGGTATCTATAGAAGAGGTCTTCCTTATGAGGGTTCCTTCAATGGGTTCCTTTAAGGAGTCGTTTTACGGTTTAGGGTCTATAGAGTTTGTTCCACCCTAAGCCCTAAATCCTAAATCCCAAACCCTAAACCCTACACCCTAAACCCTAAACCGGGGTTCCTTCAAGGGGTCGTATTGTAAGGCTTAGGGTCTCGCCTTTAGGGTTCGTTCCCTTTTAGGGCTCCTTTACGGGGTCCGGTTACTTATTAGGGTTTAGGGCCTTACGGCTTTAGGGTTTAGGAACGAGGGTTCCCGAAACTAGGCTTTTCAGGGGTTCTAGCTTAAATTTGGAGACAGTTGAGAGTTTTTTGGGGGGTCTTCTTGGAGGCTTCGTTTCCTAATCTGGATTTAGGCTCCAGGGCTTTGCACTTAAGGGGCTTACGTCGGAAGATTGTGAAGGCAGGAGCACCGGGTTCTTTTCAGTGGGCCGGAAGACTGATACTGTTAGAGGGCGCTGTTCGCAAGGAGATTCTCCGCTGACGAAGGACCAGGCGAGAGAGTCGGCGCTTGGCGTTGATCGGAGCCTTTGCAAAGCACCCGATGCTGGCGCCCAACATCACTTGGAGGGTCATGGGACTTAGTAAGTAAGGTTATAAGTCCCTTAATTGGGGTTATAAGTATAGTTACCCTAATTATAACCCTACTTACTAAGTCCCATGATCCTTTAAGCACGGAGGATCTATAGATTTCGGAAGGCGACTCCAACGCTTCTCGGAGCAAGACCTCCCAGGCCTTGCCGGCATCAAAAAAGAACATACGCTTTTGCATCAGGAACCTGCAGAACTTCGAGAAGAGTGAAAGACAGAGACAGAAGGCAGAGCTCCGGAATGCAGCTCCAACCCTCTCTATCCTGGAAGAAAGCGTTCGGCAAAGAAAACACGGGTGAAGACACATTGTCTCACCCAGCGATATGCAGCGAAACCAGGAAAGAGTTCGACTCTAAAGGCTGCCTGGGGCCCAGCTCTTTGGCGCCAGAGAGAACGGAGTTGCAGATCCAACAGCCAAACCAGCACAAGCCCGGCCGCCAGGAGCCGCAGCCTGCCAGCCCCTCCAAGCCCAGGCCCCACTTCGAAATTCAAAGCCAAAGCCAAAGCCCAGCCCCCCAAGCGCAGCCCAGCCCAGTCCCAGTCCGCCAGCCCAGCCCGGCCCCAGCCATGAATTCGAAAGCAGAAGCAAAACCTAGGGGCTGAGTAGGTAACCTTTAACCTTTTGGGGCTTATATAATCCTACTATACTTCAAACGGTTAACCTTTTTTGGGTTAGGGTACTCAGCCCCTAAGAAAACGAGAACGCTTCGGTCAAAACCCGGGACCCAAGGCCTCTACAACTTCCATGCTAAACCCGAAATCCTTAAGCCCCCAGACTAAGGCCTAACCCCCGGAATTCCTGACACCGTAGCCAGCCCATCAGTCCAACTGTCCCAGGAGTCGGATTCTACTTCGGAGGTTTCGGGCTCAGGGTTTAGTGGTTTAGGCTCTAGGGGTTTAGGGTACTTCGGACCTAAAACCCTTACTGTTTCGAAGCTTGGACCCTCTAGAAATCACGTTCTTCACCCTAGCCTCAAGTAACACGGAAGCTTAAACAACTCCAATGCTACTCCTTAGGGTTGCCGTTCTGATACAGGCTAGAACAGCGTACCCGAAAATCCTACTTTGATTGCTCAGGCCCTTAGGCAGTCATCCGTACAGAACCTGTATAGTGGCCTTGCTAGGAGCCCCAGTGGTACCCTTCTACCCTTGTGAAATTTTAGAATCTCTTTATTGAAGCTGAATGATAGGAAAGGAGTACCTTTATCTTAGACATGCTGCCATAAGGGAGCCCTCTACTAGGGACTGCTGCCATTAGGGAGCCCTCTACAATGGACACCAAAACCCTATTCTAATTGCCAAGGCAAAAGAAGCCTGTGACGGCACCTTTAAGGGTGCCCTGTTCTTCTTGTAAAGGCCCCTTAAGTAGAAGGTTGGCTCCTCCCGGATGGTCATGGATCAAGTGCGGCGCCCCTTGGCGGGGAAGGAGACGTTTAGCCGAAACGCCGCCGAACTCCCTGGGTTTACGGCGTCTGGGTTTAGGTGTGGGGGTTGAGGGTCTACTTAAAGGATCATGGGACTTAGTAAGTACGTAGGGTTATAATCAGGGTAACTATACTTATAACCCCAATAGGGACTTATAACCTTACTTACTATCCATGACCCTCCAAGTAGGGTTTCGAGCTTTGGGGTTTAGGGTGCAGGGATGGGATTTGGGGTGTGGCATTGAACTTTGGTTATACTGTAGGGCATTTTGGGGCTTTAAGCTTATATAGGTTTGGGGTCCAGGGTAAAGGGTGAAGGTTTTGGGTGGATTTCGAGGCATTTTCTTTGTCAACATGTTCACTTTGAGAGCTTCCCTAAACCCTAAACCCTAAACCCTAAACCCTAAACCCTCAACCCTAAACCCTAAACCCTAAACCGCAGCCCCTGCTCCCCAAACGGTACATGTTGCACACCACATACCCTAAACCATCGAAGTCCTAAGCCTCAAACCCTAGGTCCGAAACCCTGAACCGAAATCCTAAGCTCCAAACGCCTACAGTCCGAAACCCTGAACCCACGACCTGAAACCCCAAACCCTGAACCCAGAAGCCTAAACCCTAGAGCTGAACCCAAATGCCTAAACCCTAGAGCCCTGAACCCAGAAGCCTAGACCCTAGAGCCCTGAACATGACGCAAACCGCAAGCCTGCAATCTTGACAGCCGTCCATGCCGAAGCATTGCCCCTAACAAGCCTTAGGGCTGCAGATCTCGGATAACCCTAAACGGTTCAGGGTTTAGGGTTTAGGGTTTCTTGAACCCTTAAACAAAAACCCTTAAACCCTTAAGCCCTAAACAAGAAGTTTAGGGTTTAGGGAACTGATAACAATGTACATGCTTCACTAGCTCAACCCTGACGTCCAAGACCCGAGCCCCCAAGCTGAAGTTTATGGGCGATAAGGGAAAGCCCTAAATCTTGATGCGCACTTTGAAAAAAAGCTCTAACAAAGGTGTGAAAAGCACAAATCCAGACCGCAATACTCGAGTTTAGACTGGAGTATGAATGGTGGTTCGCCGCTGCGTGACGGCTGTGGCGATACTGGGCGTCCTTGGCAGTTTTTCTTGGCTGTCCAGCTTGGCAACCGCCTTTGGAACAGACCAGAAGCAGGTCGTTCGGAATCAAAAAGAGACATAAGCTATCATAAGCATAAGCTGCTCAAGGCGTTTTCTTTATAAGGACTACAGTGGAAGGAATTGACCGTGGAAAATTCCTTTTTGTCACGTGGCTTTTGGAGACCCTGAGGAAGTGCTGAGGACAACTGGAGTGCACGATGGATCCGCGATGGGAGCCTGCGTAGGTCCGAGGTTGATCGTCCATGTTGGACCACAGAAGCTGAGCTTTGGAGTACCATACTTTCATACTTTTGTGGGGACCTGTTCCTTAAAGGAGCCATTATGAAATAAAAGTCTATACTTCTTTCTCCCTGGCTACTTCAAAGCCCAGGAAGACGGGCACCACGGCCATTCAAAAGTTCTTGATAGGGAATGCAGGCTGGCTTTGGGAGGAATTTGGCTTGAGCGTGGGTTTCCGTGGCTTTGCGAAGGCAACTGCACGTTTCATTGTGGAGCCACTTCTCTACACCTGTAACCGCGGCGGCGGAGAGCAGCGAGATACTGTGAAAGAAGAGCGGCTGAAGGATGGGTTGACATACTTATACTCGCAACTGAACTCGTCACGATTGGTAGTCTTATCGTCTGAAGACTTCGCCTTCTTTGACGGCAAAGCCTGGCGGTGCTTCATGTCTCTATTTGGTGCCTTAGTAGCTGAGTGAGTACACTTTACACTTTTGGGGATTATATGATCCCTTATAGAACTGAAAGTGTACACTTTTGGGGGCTTATGAGCTCAGCAACTAAGGTGCGAGCACTTGCATGTCCGCGGTGGTGTTTCACCGGGAGGCTGCTAGCTGGTATGCCGCAGTGTGGGCAGAGCAGAGCAAGGTTCGAAGAGACTTGCCTGAGCTTTAACATGTCCTTAGGGTTTAGGGTTTAGGGTTTAGGGCACCCCAAACCCTAAACTCCAAACCCTAAACCCTACTCCCCTAATCCCCTAGACCCTAGACGCCCTAAACCCCAAACCCGAAACTCCAGGCCATACAACCCTGCACAAATCTCAGGCCTTTACTCAGTTCTACCCTTCCTATCAGCTGTCGATTTCGGTTTGGGGTTTCGGTTTTTTTTTAGTCTGGGTACCCTAAACCCTAAACCCTAAACCCTAAACCCTAAAGATTGCTGAGCAGTTGGAAGCTGAGGTATTCCGCTAAACTTTCCAGCTCATCTAGCCTCAAGCCTGCGCAGCTGTCGTGTCGATGCACATGGAGACACTTAGCTCAGTAGCTGAATGAGTACACTCTACACTTTTTTGGCATAATGTTCTTCCTTAAGGAATTGAAAGTGTATACTTTGGGGCCTATGAGTTCAGCAGGTAAGCTAGCACTTGAATTGCGCGCAAGCTGCGACCTAAAAATACAAACGACGGTTCAACCCTAAATCCTAAACCCTGAGGCTTTGCCGTTGATGGTCAGGACAACTAAGGACGGGGACGAGCACCTGCGGCTTCTCAACAACTTAAGCTTGTTCCAGACGGTGCACGCTGCATCCTACGACTATTTGAAAGAGTCTTCGTCCAGTTTAGGCAACCTTTTCCTGTTTTTTGTGGTATTTAGGGTTTAGGTTTAGGGTTTAGGGTATATGATCACGACTAGTACCCAGTACCCAGACCCTCCTTCTACCCTCTATTCGACCCTAATTACCTGGTATTATGGACCACGTACCCCTGTTTGGGGGTACAAGCAGGGTCTTGGTAAGGAGACCCTAAACCCTAAAACAACCTATACCTTAAACAATAAACCCTCAACCCTAAACCCTGAACCCTAAACCCTCAACCCTAAACCCTAAACCCTATACCCTCCCTCAACCCTCAACCCTATACCCTCAACCCTAAACCCTAAACCCTGAACCCAAAACCCCCAACTCTACCCCTATACCCTCAACCCTTTACCCTCAACCCTAAACCCTAAACCCTAAACCTTAGGAGGTGAAGTGCAGTGGGGCGGCATTCTTGGTGTGCAATGCGAGCCTGGGCTTGAAGGGCAGTCGGTGGAAGCAGTGCAACTTAGCAGCTGAATGATAGGGTTCAGGGTTTAGGGTTTATAGGGTTCAGGGTTTTTTGGTTTAGGGTTTAGGGTTTAGGGTTCAAGGTTCGCGGTTCAGGGTTTAGGGTTTAGGGTTCAGGTTTTTTTGGTTTAGGGTTTAGGGTTTAGGGTTCAGGGTTCAGGGTTTCGGGCATAGGGTTTAGGGTTACACGTTAACTTTGAAATGGCTTCACTCATATAAGGGTTTAGGGGAATAGTTCTTATTAGCTGAGTGCGTACGCTTCACATTTTTGTTGATGATGTTATTCCTTATGACACTGAAAATATTTTGGGCTTATGAAATCAGCAGCTAAGGCAAGGACTCTGTCAACGGTCGCCAAAAGTTGTGGAACAAGTCACCGCCTTTTGCGGCGATTGATGTGGTTCGATTGGCACGAGACTTTCATGAAATCAGGCAGGCGATGAACAAAAACACTTCTCTGTGCACAGCCTGGAACGATTCGAAGTTCAACAGATCTGTTGTGGCCGCACACCCCGAGAAATTGCTCTCTTCCATGAATCCTGCGATGATCCAGGCTGCAAAGAACATCCCAGTGAAGTGTGCAAGATTGGATGCTCTGTTCCACAGCGAGAACGAGAAGTGGTTTTCGCGGACAGGGGCGGAGAAGCCCCGATCTGCTTCCCGAGACATCTGTAGTGCAGATGTTGCTGCATTCAAACCAAGGCACTGGCAAATGATCCGTAAGATTTCGCTGGACTGCTAGCTGCGAAGGACAAAGAAACGCGTACGGAGACAGGTTTCCACCCCTGACCCCATGAACCCTATAAACCCTGAACCCTAAACCCCTAAACCCCTATATATAAACCTCTAAACCCCTAAACCCCTAAACCCTTAAACCCTAAAACCCTAAAGCCCTAAACCCCTAAACCCTAAACCTTAGACCCTCGGTCCGCAACCCTTAAGGCCTGTTTTTCCTTTACTGGGGTCCTAATAGTCCGCCATCGTAGGCCGTTAGCATTAATATATATATATATATGCACATACTTACTTATATATATATATATATAGAGAGAGAGAGAGAGTTATTTTTTATTACAGACCCTTGGCCCGATATCGTAGTGGTATGCACAGGAGACCTACTCTAGGCACGAAGCGCATATATATATATATATATATATATATATGTGTAGGGTATATGTATGTGTGTATAGAGAGAGAGATGTATATGGGTGGTTGTCAAAATTATGGTGCCTTCTTGGGCCCTTACTATAATACGGCACCTATCATTTAGGGTACCCCAAAAGGGACCATAATTTTGACAACTACCCATATATGTGTGTATGTAAGTATGTACGTGTGTATGTATGTATGTATGTATGTATGCATGTATTTATGTATGTATGATTGTTTGTATGTTAGTGTGTACGTATGTGTGGATGGAGGGATGGATGGACGGATGGATGGATGGATGGATTGATGGATGGTAACATAATGTAATGTAATGTACTGCACTGTGGTGTGATGCAATGTAATGTAATGTAATGTAA
>CAJNDV010031152.1:40204-50913 GCA_905221635.1 Symbiodinium sp. CCMP2456 | reverse complement strand
ATTTTGGAAATCCGGAAAGTTAGGGGCGAGAATATTGGAAATTTTGGAATTGAGTTTGTGAGGGCTGATCGCCACCCATCCGATGACACACCATGCACATCTACTCAGTTGAGAGGGCATGGTCTGTCAACGGGGGGGGGCGACCATATATATATATATATATATGCTCATATATATATATATACATATTATAGAGTTAACATTCTACAAGAAGATCACTGGCGTGCCCGGTATCGGCTTGAATACCTTCAGGAACGGTTTAGGGTTTAGGTTTAGAAGCATGGGTCCAACCCATCTTTGTTTTTTTAATGTTGGGTGCTTTTTGATTTTTCTGCCCACGGGTGAATTATTTGAGCCAAAATGGAAAATAAAACCCTGACCACCGGCACTGTCTAGTAGGGTCTAGGGAGTCTAAGGATTAGGGAGTGTCATGGGCCCAGCAAATATATTTCTAACATGGAGCTGACGAAGACAAAAAGGCACAGAAAGGATGCAAAAACACACACATGTGTTGAAAACTTCTTGTGGTCCCCAAGCACATCTTCTGCTAGCAGTGAAGCAAGCGTCGCCACCAAGCCGAGTTGCTGCTCTCAAATTTGTGACCCAAGCTTATCACGGTGCTTGTCGTTCCTGACACTGCGGGTATCTTCTATTTAAAAACGAGGCGTGCGTGCCGGGTAGCAGTGGATGCCCGGCTTGGAATTGTTCAGAATGCAAAATGTGGGTTGAAATCCACGAATTAGATTTAGGCTTTTTTTAAGTTTTTTTGAATCTCATGTTACAATGTGGCCACGACTGTCGGTGTTTGGATCATCATTTTGCAATAATCGACCGTGATTGACATCCCGTTATGTCGAAAATTTAGAACCTGGGGTCTCTGAAAGTCTGGCGTACTATATACAGATTCTTATGGGCAAGCGTGTGCCTGAAACTCACATCTGTAGTTATGCAGTGGCAGCTGAGGAGCCCGCGGGCTGGTATGCAGTCTTTTCGTTTCAGCCGATACTTCACCTATGCCTCAAAACATTTGGTTCTGAAGTCTGATGGGTTTGGAACCATCTGAGTCGGAGCTCTGTGGCTCAAGTCCGTGTTGCTTTGCAGCAGATGGAGCTTGTGCAGCAAGGGCGGAGCTGGTTGCAGGCAGCCGTATCAGTGCAGCACAAATGTTGCAAGTGACATGAAGCACCGTGTAAACATGCATGAGTTGGCTTGTGTTGGCCATCCTGTGATTGTGCATGCACGCAGTACCAGGAGGGGGAACCACCGACAGCAGTACTGCAAGAGACGGAGGACTTGTTGCAGGTGTGCCTGCACCACCAACACGCAGGTTTCAATTGGTACGCAATTTGCAGGCTAGTGTGGCGAGGTGTTAATCATTATGCATAAAAAGTGTCGTGGCTTTCTCACTTCGTCAGTCTCGTTTTTGGTGTTCCGGAGCTGTTAGCAGAAGGGGTTTCCTTTTCTCGCACGAAATTGCAATGGGTCGCGCAAGTAGCAGATTCCCAATTGACACGCATGTTGCTGGAAGCTGCTCAGCAGATCCTGGTAAGTGTTTTCCTGTTTCGAAGCCGCTTAACGCGCCTTTGTTCGGCTTGCAGCGTCGAGGGAGCTGGCCTGGCGCCCGTCCCGGGCAGCTGCAGGGACGGCGCCCGTGCTCGGGCCTCCCCAACACAGCGGGGCAAGGCCAAGAAATATCCATCATAGTGCAAAGTCAGCTCGATTGGAGGCCTTGCTCAGCCCTGCTACATGTTTTGTCGGAATGGCGAGCAGGAGCAATTTTTGAGTAGAGTGTTTAACGGGTAGTTGTGGTTGCAGCAAATCAGACCTCGGAAACGGCACTCGTTGCCATGGACGTGATGGCATGGCAGCGCAAAGCCGCGTCGGTCCCTACGATGGAAATAGTGAACTGCACGATCTGGATCTTCGCTGCTCAGAAGCTACAGTCAAGCCGCCTGATGCGATTTGTTGAGACCCGAGGCCTCCTCTGACACTGGAGGCTCGCCTGAGAAGATGCACAGAATGACGCAGTTATGGGCTGATGTTTTCTCCTCCCCCGAGAGGTCTGGCCTGTGAGGAGCTGGTCGGGGAAGAGATTCCTCGAGAGGAGAAGAGCTGTGTCTTTTTTTTGGTGCAGATTCCGCACAAACGGCCTTAGGGAGTTGGCTTCATCAGTACTTACGTCGTTTTGGCCTTGGTCCTGAATTCGGACTTCAAATTTCATCGGGTTGACAAGACTGTCAACAAATACTGCGTCCAAACTGATGCAATGCCCAGGTTATTAGTTGCGACTTTTGTGACGTTTCGCATCTCGCTGCGTGCAAACTCATTCACCCAATGTTCATGACAGTTTGGATGAGAAAGAGCGAGAGGGGTGTCGTGATATTTTTGTAGCCAAAATGGTGTAGTACCACGGCTTTTCATGATAGTTTCGTTACGTCTGACGCTTTGAAAGGCTTTTAGTATCGTGACTTCGGCGAGTCCCTTGGCGTCCCAACTGAACTAGTGCACCCAATATGGTTAGTCTTTAGCGATTTCGCGACAGTTTCGTTGTGTCAATCTTGTTGGCTGACCAGCATATTTTGCCCGAGTTCGGGTTTCAAGTACACACTTCTGATTCGCCAGAACATGTGCCCAACTTCAGGTTTCAAGCTTAGACTTGGCTGGTCAGCCCATAGTGTAGATGCAGGCTTCGGGTTTCGTTTGGTTTGATCGCAATTTTTTGCCCGATCCGGACTTCAAGTATCGAGGACGGTATGAGTGCGTCTTTCAAGTCCCAAAGGAATTCCATTTCTGCACATTCGTCGAGCTTTTCCAAGACTTTGTATGTCACTACATCCAAGTACGTATTGTGTTGTTACACTGAACGTTGTCGGCAAGAATCAAGCTCCTCTTATTCTTTTATATCTGCCTGTCTGCCTGTCTGCCTGCCTGCCTGGCTGTCTGTCTGTCTGTCTGTCTGCCTGTCTGTCCGTATGTTTGTCTGCATTTATGCACGCATGTCGGTATATGTGTTTGCGTGTCTGTATGCATGCATGTGTTCGTGCACACTTGTACGAAGTTGTTACATAATGTGGCACATCGTCTACAACGTGAAGCTGTTTTCAGACGAGCTTGAGTCCCCGACGAAGTCTTTCAAAGGTCGGTACTCACGCCAGTAGATCTTCCGATGGGGCTATGCAATTCTTCCAGAGATCCAGCATGAAGGAGATCATTAGCAAGATGCCTCTGAAGAAGAAAGGCCGGGAATTGCAAGGGTGAGTGGTTCAGCAGATGATGTAGGCATGTGTTGTCTCATTGATTGCCATGTTTGTCAAGATAGCAGCGGAAGCTGCAACCACAACAAGCTTGTGCAGCAAATGACACTGCAATGTAGATACGGAAAGAATTACAATACAAACATAAACATGCATGTGCATAGTCATGTTGCAGCACCGTCGCGACTGATCTGGTCTGCGCGTGGGGCGGGCTCAGTGATTACCCCTGCGCCGGAAAATCCTAAGCTCCTTTTAGCGGAGGATTTGTTTCTTGTGCCCCTCTGATCAGGGTCGGGGAGTCGGGAGCAGTAGATTCCGCTGACGAGAGTGTCAGAGATACACTGCATGCTTTTGATTATTACCGGTCGCGCGCAGAGCAGTCGTGGCCAGGTGGCAAATCGAGCTGTGTTTCGTCAGATGGGTCGAAGTCGCACCGCAAGAGGCGAGTCGGGACCTGCAAGTGCTTTGAAGTCACGCGCAGATGGCAGAAAGCCGCAGGTCCAAGGTGACCGTCCTCAAAGGCCTGCTTCCTGGTGAGGAGCCAATGGACTTGTCAGAGCCAGGCTCTTGCTGAATCTGGCTGCCAAGCCAGGACTCCGTGCGCTCGGCTGCCGAGCAGGCGCTGAAGCACTTTGGCAACTCCGTGGACGAGTACCGCGGCCAAAAAAGGTGGTCACTTGAGACTTTTTCAAGGGCCTTGTGGGAAGGTGTAGAGATTCTTGCATTTGGGTCCGCAGGTCAGACTAGTTCAGGCAACCCTCGAAGACATGCTGCATGTGTGGGGGAGCAGCATTGGTTGCCAGTGGCCTCCAGATGTGCTACTAGTTACTAGTCGCCCTGTCCGTGCCACGCACATTCTGCGGACGAGGCCCATCCAGCTGGTAGATCTTGGCAATGCGCCTCGGTTGCTTTAGCCTGAACCTTGAAGAACCCTGAACCCCATAACCCTGAGCAAGCTAACAGTGTGCCCGCGGGCCCCCTGACTTTGAGCTTCTAGCGCCTCAAACTCGCCGAGAACGCTGTAGCCGTAAAGCGGAGCACTCCTGGACTCCTGCGGGCCCTCAGCGTCCCTCTTATGAAGGGATGACATTAGGCCGTGTTCGCGCTGTGCTGGCTGCTAGTAGTTTTTTATGCGCTGCCCTGCAAGCACCCCCAACGTTGGCCACAGGTGCAAAGCCAGATCCAGCTGTGGAAGAGTCTTGCTCTCTACTGGATTTTTGTGGCAGTCTGCAGGTGAGGGAATCTCAGAGCGAGAGCCGGATGACAGCTGCATCTGAAAGCCACGTGAACGGATAGCGGTCCGCATCATGCAGCATGCGCCCTACGACAGCTTAGGAAACACTTGCCCAACGTGCGCCCACACTACGCAGTGAAGTGTTGCCCCAACAAGCAGGCGTGCTGCCGTTGCCTTCGCCTGGACTCTAGCAGCTCTAGCAATTTCGATGTTCGGGCATCGAGTCCTGTGAAATGTGTGGACATCGTCTAGTTGCTTGCATGGATTCAGCATTGAAGCCGCTTCTCTCCGTGTCCCATCAGATCATCAAGCAGCTCCGAGATGGAGGTTGCGGCTTCGACTGCGCAACGATGCAGGAGTTTCCGTCAGATCTGTGCCTCACCTCGCAGAGGCTTGTTTGAGGCTAGGGCCAAAGGGCAGGCCATGGACATGATGCACAAAGCTGTCATCGAAGCACTGCCACAGTATTTGTACCTAGCCGGTCCTAGCCAAGACCGACAAGTAAGCAGGAGATCAGCACAGTTTTGGAGCTTGGTGTCACCCCGGCCGACATTGTGCAACTCAGCTCCATGCTGTGAGGGCATTTGCTTAGGGCCTTTTTTGGAGCGCGGCCGAGGCTTTCTCGACATGTCCGGTTAAGAGCTGATTTCGATAAGGGGCGGATCAAGCAAAGCGGCTTTCGTTTGGGCCCGTCCTGAGGTACTCCCACCCGTGCAAGCCACGATCGCACATTGCCTTCGCCAAGAGCCAAGGCCTTCTGGGCCGAGCGTAAAGACATATTCTGCTCAAAGCTCCTCACCCCGCCTAGCCTTTAGAGGTCCCATGCTAAAACTCGCCTCCGGCATCTCACCTCGGCCCTCCAACCTCTGCTTGCAGTGTTCAACACACAACTGGTCGACAAGTGGTTTCCAGCCGTAGGCCTCCATTAGCACTCGAAAGCCTTTTGGATTTCGAAGTAGGACCTGAACCGTGGAGCAATATGTCCAATCTTGAAGGAATTTGCTTGATGTCCTTCGACAACGACGTGGAGCTGCGGAAGGCTCTGAATCGCATGTTTTATGATGTTTTGCTGCCAATGTTCAGCATTTTTGGCTTGCATAAGCAGACATCTGTTTAAAGTATCGTTCTTGACTGGAGCATTGCCAGAACTTGCTAGCGTCACGCCTTCGCGAACTTGTGCTGGGTCCTTGGAAAGGAATCGCCGTCTGCTATGTCTCAGGTGGCCGCCGTTTATCCTGAGGCGCAGTTGCTTCTCCGTGTCGTCTGCGAGGAACCGCTTGTGCGATGGCAATGGATCGCAGAAATACGGCTAGTTATGGGTTCTGCTTGCAGAGATGCGCAGCAGATTTGCGTGATGCATACGGGTTGTTGGAAAGTCAGACTATCGTCAGCGCCCTCGTAGCATTTCGAAGCCTTCGCAGGACTCATCGGCGCAATGCCCCATGTCACTGAAGTTTGGGGCAAAGCGCGACACATGGGCCAGGCTGCTGGACATCATCCAGGATCTCGTGCATGTACACCGAAAGACCTCTGGCTTAGGGACCTTTCCAGCACTTTTCACTCACGTCCTCCACTTCCCAGGAGCTCCAGCTGAACCTTGCCGGGGTGTGCTGGCCTCATGGCCTCCTCTGCTCTCGTGGAGCGGCTTGAACTGCAGTGCAGACTCTGAGGTCCTTCCACGTGGGCTCTGGTGACTTGGCTTCATGAAGATTTTCATGGCATTCCGACGCGTGACATCAAGGGACACGGAATGACAAAACACTCTTCAACCCAAAATCCTGGCCCTAACACCCCCCTCCACAACGACTTGATATCCCAACTTCCGTGTCCGAAGGCTGCAAGGATCCGGAAACCTTCGAGCCCGCCCTGGCAGATGCCAGGGAGGTCTTCCGCGGCTAGGCTTCCGACTTAAAGGGGCTTCCGACTGAAGACGTCATTCGGGGTCTGGGCGGGGAGTAGTGGGTTAGCTCACAAATGTGTCACGTTGTGTCATGTTTTGCTATGTCCAAGTATAAGCTTTATGGGATCATCTGCGCGGGGACGTACCGCCTTCTTCGTACTGTGCTGAGGAATGGCTTCCGAGCGCGGCATGAAGGTCCGGTGACGGGCACTCTTAGGAGCTTGTGTTCGTCTGCATTTGCCAGGCCCTGCGAGTCCTGGATATCGGTGGGGGCTACCCTGGCGACCGGGCGGGTTATGAAGAGCCTCTTGGCAGGCAATGGGTTGAGCTATGCTCAAGATTTGAATTCAATGTCTGTTCGCCGACCACATGATGGTTTGGGGTTGCAAAGTTACAACAGCCACCGAAGGCTGTGCCGTGCATACTGCTGGCAGATGCTGACGTGATGTTCCATACAATACAAGCGTTAGCAGTGGATTTCCTCTTCCCCCGCAGGTAGCATCTTGGAGGCCTGAGTAGCCTTCAGGGAGTGGCGGGGGAGCACTTGAGGGATCTGGAAGGTTTGAGGCTCTGACTTCTACGAGAGATGAGATCGAGAAAACCTTGCAATCCTGACTTCCGCCACCGGCAACACGACGACAGCACACAGTTCAAGATCGAATGCATCCTTTCTCTCTTAGTCGCCCTTGTCTTCCTTAGTCCAAGTCCTTCTGTCTTTGCCTCAGGATCGCACCTGTCATCGCAGAGAAGCTGGCGAGGCTGTTCCCAGAAAGCGAGTTCCCAGAGGCAAGTGGCTTCTGAGATCCCAAAAATGCAAACCTCAGATCGAAGCCTCTTCGATTCTAGCTGGAAACATGACGGGTTTTGCGTGTGCTCATTGTTCCTTCGATCCCGCCCCGATTTTCTCCCCACGATTGCAGCTGCAAGCATTGCCAGTGCTCGTAGGCACGTGGACTTTAACCTTGCAGCCCGAACATATCAACTTATTATAATCTGAGCAAACCTTAATGCCTCTTTGCAGCTCACACGCATCGCGGAGCCTGGTCGGTTCTTTGCGGCCAACAGCGGGCACCTGCTTACGCCACCTGGCCCAGAAATCTTGGGAGGATGGGCTTGCGGACCGGGTGCTTCAAGATCTCCTCCCAGATTTTCATGGTCTGCCTTCCGGCTCTCACCACTCATCGTGTTATTGGCCCTTGGCACCTCTCACTCCCATCAGCCGTTGTTGCTGTTGCTGTTCTTGTTGTTGCTGGCAGAGCTCAGCTTGCCAAGTGTGGTTTCAGATATCCGTTCTGTTCTGTATTTTGTCCACAGTATTGAGATATCTGGCATATCTGTGATGGGTTCAGACTCCTGGGATCAAGTGAAGCCGATGGGGATCGCTGCAAGTGCGTTTCGCGGGCAATAGTCTTTTGGTCAGAGTGTCATACTGTTGGATACTGTGAATCGTGAAGACTATGTGACTATGTGCATGACTCCCAGCGTCCAGGAAGGTCTATGCCAAAGCAAAGTTGCCGGCGACCGATGGAAGTGGAGAGCAGGTCTGCCGTAGCACGGCAGAATCAAGAGTTTTTACTTGTGGCTGATCAGAGTCGTTTGTTATCCTGAGAAGGAGACCCTCTTAGAAGCGCGTCAGGAGCTTTGTAGCCCTTCGCCTCGAAGGGGAAACACGCCTCCCTGCTTAGCAAAGGCTACTACTTGAATGACGGGCGCGGAGCTCAGACGGCTGGTCTTGAGTGGAGTTTTGTGCCGACGTTCTCTCAGAGCGATGCTGCAGTTTATTGGACCGTGACACTGTGTAGTGCACGAATTCTTCAGCCACCAGTCTGAAAGCACGACGGCTAGCTTAAAACTCACTCTGTTTTTTTTCGCTTATTTCTCTGTGGCTTGTTTCCATAGCGACACGCTTGAGAAGACTATCGGACACAGTGTTTATGAGTGCGTGCTTGATGGACGCGTTCCACCCGGGCCTACCAGATGATGAGAGCACAGGGCGGTTCAGTAATACAGGATCATTCTCCATCACCCATAAGGCTGTACGGCTCTTTCAACTGCATCATCTACGACCATGTCGCCGTGCTCCCTGAACCCATCCGACGAGTGGACGGGGAGGAGGCTTGGGTAAGGGCCTTGCACAATGTTCCTTCCAAGCAACAGCCGTGGATTCTGCCTGTTCCAAAGCCTGCAGTGCGAACATATATTTGAAAATCGTCATATTTGGACATATGGAATGTGCATATCATACATATATAAATATGTACACACCCACACATGTCTGCGTGTTTATTCGTGCCCATGCGGCTTCAACCAGATAAGACACGCGTTCAGCGATTGCCCGGTAGCCAGGTTCCCTGCGCCCTCTTCGGCCCGACTTGCGACGGTTTCGGGCCCGAATTTGGGGATCAGGGCGTTGCGGGTTGGAAGGATTGGGAAGCTTCGTTTAAAGGTGTTCGCCATCGACATGTGCAAAAGCTGGGTTGCAGGCCGGCAAGGGGTTTTCAGTCGCATGGGTGTTGCTTGATTTTTTTCGGTCGTTTGTATAAACTGTTGGACTGCATGGTGCGTTGAGTCTGCTTCCAACTATCGCTAAGATGTGCCCATGCTGAGGGTTCGATGTCGTCCTGGAGAAGCATCGCATGCCGGAGCTCGAGGATGGGGCCATTCATCTGGCAGATAGCTCCTTTGGATGTCACGACATCCATTGTATCCACCATCTCTTGTGTGAAGCTTCCACTGGTGCGCAAAGCCTTGCCTTTTTTTGGCAGGAGGGCGATTGGATATTGTGGCGCAACATGGGTGCCTACACATCGGCGGTGTCCTGTCTTCGACTTGTGGCGTCTGTCCCTGCCCTTTCTTCTTTAGGCCATGTGGGGTCTGAAGGGAGGAGACGAAGCGTTGGCCGATAGCTTCGATTGAAAAATGACGTCATTGCACTGAAGCCCAGGCCGGGTGCAACTTCAATGGCTTTCCACTGGCGCTTTCGTGGTACTACCGTGCCCCGTCCTGCTTGCGGCTCCGTCACTCTTCGACCTCGAGGTTTTTTCGTGCCCCGTTCCTGCGATGTGCAGAGCCCCAAACCAGCACTCTCAGCTCAATAGCGACAACCATGAGCCAGAAGTGAAATTAACATCGGACATTTGCAGCCCCATTCCCTCCGTCATCGTCACTCAACATCCGAAAGGCCAACATTCGATCACAGACATCATTCTCAGCTTAACCAGCTTTGGTTTGTGGTGCAGCAATCCATGGATTTTCCATGGACAATCCACTAACACGGTGTGGCCAGCACTGCTTAAGATGTTAACTACGACGGGTGGTATGCATGTATTGATTCACTCCAGGCTGGCCTGGGTCCTGCATGTGGCACTTGCGGCCTTAGCGGTGCCGTACCTACAAGCAGCCCTATGGCTCTAGGAGTTATGTGCTCCAACTTGCATTGGGGAAACTCCCGGTTTGGATAAACCGGCACGTTGAAGCGAAAAAAAAATCTGACTGCCCTCGGGCGCGGGCGATCCAATCTGGAGTGTTCCGCATGTGGTAAACAGCCGGCAGCATGGAGAACACAGAGCACGAGCCTGGAACATGTCTGTGCTGCTCTCCTCCCTGTTATGATCTTGTTATGATCTCGTCATGCGAAACTATCAAGTGATAGACATGTTCAACGATATTGTGTAACCTTGTGGACTGGAACACATGTTGCAAAGGTGTTCGATTACACTATCATCACGAAGTGCGACGCAGTTTTGATTTTGCACTGTAGTGCAGGTCTATGGAACCAAATTATGGGAAATGATCGGGTTGCTCCAGTGCAAGAACTGTAAGGAGGGCTTCCCAATTCACTCGACTCGTGAGGTCTAGTGGTAGTTGGGGTACAGTACAGTACATTACAGTACAGTACAAAAGAGCACGGTAGAGTACAGTACGGTACAGTACGGTACGTTACGGTATGGTGTACAGTATAGGGTAGTGTAGTACAGGATCGGATAGGATGGGAGACAGCAGTATACTCTAGAATGGGAAAGTAGAGGACAGGTCAAGATAGTATATGATATTATAGGATAGTATAGGATGGTATAAGAGAGAAGAGTAGAGGAGAGTAGGTAGAGTAGAGCATAGTATAGTACAGCACAGTAGAGTGTAGCATAGTGCATAGTATCGCACAGTATACTCTAGTATAGTATACATTTTGTAGTATGTAGTGTACAGTATCTAATACATAGTACATGTGCAGTTCCTTCAAAAGTATACAGTAGAAAGTGTAACCCATGGTATTCAATAGAGTGTAGTGTATGGTATATAGCACAGCACAGCACAGCACAGC
>CAJNDV010031152.1:15635-40148 GCA_905221635.1 Symbiodinium sp. CCMP2456 | reverse complement strand
CAGCACAGCACAGCACAGCATAGCACAGCACAGCACAGCACAGCACAGCACAGCACAGCACAGCACAGCACAGCACAGCACAGGAAAGGATCGGATGGGATGGGGTAGGAAAGCAGAGCAGAGTAGACTAGGGGGGAACAGCGTAGTTCATAGTAGGGTATACGAGTAGAGTGTAGGAGAGTAGAGCAGAGTACAGTACAGTATATAGTATAGTGTAGTATAGACCGGAAACTGGGCGTGACATGAAATGCAAGATTTCAGCATGCTTGGTTTAATATTGCCAGTCACGTTTAAGCCCTATCTGCAACTGTAAGCCCTTGAGACCAAGGGTTTCGCCTTGGCTGAAGCCTTGCCAGGCCTCCCAGCCTACGATGCAGACCGTGTGAGCGGTGGCTCGGAAGCAAGACAGGTTTGCTAGGTTTCCTTTTTCCTCCAACTCTCGCTCTGTCTCTCCTTTTTACACACATACATGTATTTATTCCTGTCCATGCGTGCATACAGTGTTTCACATGTTTTTGTATCTATTCGTAGTTATCTACAAGCTTGACTGCTTATCTCTGGGGCTAGAGGTGCCTGTGTCTGTACACGGTATACACTTAGGCTGAGTCAAGCAGAAAAACCTTTCACTATCAGATCCCGGAGTCGGGATGTTGGGTTCCGGCCCCCGCTGATTTCAGCATGAAGTCCCTGTTCGCTTGAGCAGGTGGATACCACTGACGGCAGGCAGGTGTCGCGAGGGTTTCGCGGGAACGAAGCAGCTCTTCTGGAAGACTGGTTTCCTGATGAAATGAAACGGATTTCATTCATGTTCCCAGATCCCGACGTTGCACTCAAAATGTGGTCATTCCAGGCACGGTTCGGTGCCGCCGTGAATGATTGGCTCACGTTTGGGTCGCCATGGAGGGTGCTGCTCAGATGTAAAGTTTGAGGTGAATTTTCAGGCAATTTAATGCATGTCAGAGCTTGAGCTCCAGCCTCCTGAGCAACCTGGATGAACCTGGCCAAATTCCTTAAGATTTAACGATCTCTCGCCTGTGGGTTGGACCTGAGATGCGTCCGCGATATTAAGGCAAAGATTCACACGTCTCTCCTATCACATTCGAGTAGCAAGATTTCCCAGGTGTTAGTATACACATGTACCTTTGTGAGACATGAGATCTCAGCAACACAGGCCAATAAAACCCATGCTGGTACCGCCCTTCTGACGAAAGGGGTTCTGAGTGCCCGAAAGGACGCAGCAAGCCGTCGAGACGGCATCTCTTGCAAGGGCGTTGCCGTTGGAGCTGCTCCAAATGTCCCGGAATCACAGCAACATCTCTCGGTTGGTTTTTGTTGCTCTGTTGCGATGCTGCATGGCACGCCCCCGGTGAATGGCGAGAATGAGGTGTGCTTTACATGTTCCCGGAGGCCGCTAGTCTCAGAACCTTCCTAGGTCTTAAGCGACGAGCGATAGTTAAGTGAGATGGACGTGGGAACTTGTGCTGCTGAACCAAAAGACTGAGAGTCGACCGAGTAAGCCTTGGCAGACTCTTGTGCATCACCTCAAATCGCAGCTGGCATGTCACGTCCGATTTTGCATCGCTTTTTTGCTGGATCCCATGCCTGGAGTGCCTGCAAGGGCTTGAAGGGCTTCGAGTCCCGATGACTGGGGGATGGAGTAGACATACAGTGTTTACTGGTCTGAGCTTGATGGGTCGACGTTGCTGTTGGCTCCGGCCAAACTTCTGAGCTTGTTCTGAACAGTCACACTGAACAGCCGCCGGTGTCCAGATTCCTGTGTCTTTTTCGGTTTGCGATTGAAAGCCTGCTCACGTGGGTGCGTTGCTCTTGAAGATCAGTGCGCAAAAGTGCAGGGGGTCCAGGACTGCTACTGTCGGGTTCACAGCCACTTCCGTTGCGATTGGGGCAATTCTTCATGGCTGTGCTGTGTGGGTAAAATTTCCAAATAGTATACTGTGGAGTACGATGAAGATGGAATGTGACAGGGTGGACTAGAGAGGCCTTTCTGAAGGGTGCCTGACCTGGTTCCAAAGAAAAGAAACAGCTGGCTGTGACTTCTCCATTTTCCAGAAGCACGAGTAAGTCCTGCTGCCGGGAGCTGTGTTGGGCCGGTGTGGCCCAGTAAACACGAAGGCTTCCGTCGTCGGGCCTGGCAATACCTGCTTGGGCAGGAGAAGCTCCGAAGCTGCTCGAGCCGGAGAGGGGAAGTATTGCAGTACACATTCTAGTCCATCGTCGTCTCTTCTTGTCGTGGGGCGTTTCCTAAGGCAGTGACAGCAAAATACAAAAAATGACAGAACTTCAGCCGCAGACCCTCGAACCTCATCGAAATCGGCCCTTGAGCTGTACAGCCACACCGAGCCCGGCAGGGACCAAAAAGAGACGAGTCTGCGGACTCCTGCCCTCCTGCACTCGTAGCGATGAGCCCTTCTGCTTGTCTATACATTTTGCGTTCGTGCTTCTGATTCCGGGATGCGTGTTAAACTCCTAAAGCCTTAGCCCTACCAAACCCTTACGCTGCCTCAGACGGCTCCGGACAATCGGAGCAAAGCTGCGTGGAAGCTCGTGGCCGCAGAGGCGGGGGGTCGGGGGGGGGGGGGGGGGGTAGGGCGTCTGAATCTTCATGCCGACCAATATCCAGTACCACGCTGACAATGTAATGATAATATCTATTCCGCTTACCATCGTTCGATATGTGTTGCACACTGATCTGCTACATTGCAGCACACGATGACGGAACACATGAGTCGTTGCGTGATTGCTCGTCCCGCGCTGGGTTTTACAGTAACTTTCAGCGGCGGGACATCGTGCGGTGGCATAAAGAGGCAGCATCGTGATGTCGTTTTCCGCAAATCTACAGCATGATCCGACACACGTCGGGCAAGCGTAGGAGATTGTGGTATGTCGCCATGTGTTGTTAGCTAGGTTTGGTTCAGTGAATGACGAATTGATAAACACATAATATCTGATTTCATGCTCGCTCGTACCATCTGTGAGTGCATTCTTGTCCTGTGTTGTGGCATGTGCGAGAACATAAGTTGCAGCCCGTCGAGTCCGTTGCAGTATGTTGTACAGTAGTATGAAACAACAGATAAAACTAGGTCACCAGATGAACGCATTTCGCAGTCTAAAACGTTTCGGTACATCGTGCTTGCTGCTGTATCCTCAGCGACCAACAGCATCTTACGTGTTCCTATCATTATCATACACCATTGTTTTTAATGCCATTTAAGCTGATACTGTTCGTTCTTGTGCTTGTGGATGGGGACAGTGCTGATCCGAAATGGCAATGGAAAACATGCATGCATCCTGGTGATGTGCGATCTGCGAGACATTGGCTGCTTTTTGGCGGGCTTGACAGGCACACCTTCGTGTCGGCGATGCAGTAGAGGCCATTCAGAGTGCCTCGCAGGCGGGTATGTCTCGGAAGACCATTTGCTTCGGGTTCAGGAACTTTCATTGAACATGCATGAACGGTTGGCTGGTGTTGACGTCCGAGAACACATGTATGCCGGCACAAGTCATGGACTGACAACTGTGTTTTTCATACTTCGCTGCTGCATTGCTGAAGCAGGTGGTATTAGGGTCGAAAACTGAAAAATCTCTACTTTCGGAAAAGGTCAGTGTCATGCAGAGCGAGACAGTTTATCTACCTGCTTCTTGCCTGGGCTTCGTTGTTGAGTGGTGCAGGCTATGGTTCTTTTCGAGCAACTGAAGCTTCGCGAGGAGCAGGCGCGGGCCGTGCAAGAGCAATCTATCCGTGCATCCGTGCTTGAAGAGGGAAGGATTGATGAATGTTGTTTTGCGAAATCAACAAGGCTGTGCCTGTCGCAACTGCATCAATGATTTCGGCGATCATACAAGCCCTCGGGCCCTCGGGAGTCTTTGGCAAGTAGATCTCGATTCAGCCGCTTCGTTCACTGCCGCTAACTCGGCCCACCTTGGGCCCAGGCCTCAAGTTGTTTTTATGTGGAGGTGGAACTTCAGAATCTGTGGATCCCGGCCCGAGGCGAATTGAGGGTCTCGGAGGCCCTCAAACCTTGAACTCCAATGCAGAGCCCCAATTCCCACACTGAAAGTATACTGCTGTCCAAGATGGCGGCCTCAGCAGCCCTCATCGATGCCTTGGTTCTGAAGCAGGCAGGGGAGGATATTGCCATGCTGAAGACCTCTTCCTTGTTTAAAGGGGATATGACAAGTGCAAAGCCACAAGTCGGAGGTGGTCTCTAGACCCCAGTGCCCTGATGCATATGGAATGACTGCATACCCAAAACTCAATCAAGCTGAGGTTTTTCTTGCCAGAGTCCCCGTCCAGTGTGCGAAAGTCTTGCTCGCTCCTTCCTCATTTAAGTAACTGTAACTGAGCAGGCAACAAACGTTGACAAACTTGGTCGGCGACTTGACGAACCAACGACGGTCAAAGACGCAGTTGCAGCGATTCGTAGGATGGTGCTGCCGCTGCTGATGCAGCAGAATCGGCGGCAGCCGCTTGTCGTGAGGCCGACGACGTGGCCGGCGAGGTGGGGAACAGGGTCCGAGAGTCAGGGGAGGGATTCAGAAGACTGCCCTGCAACACAATTCTACGTCTAGGTACGATTGGTATTGGCAGTAGCATGCGTCCTCGTCGTCGTGCTTCGTCGCGTTGGCTTGTTGCTCGAAGTGCAGTCGCATCTAAGTGCCCAGAAGTAGAGCGAGTCATTGTGAAGGCCATCATCGGATTCTGAAGGAATTTACGTGTGCACTCTGATATGGGCTATTGAGAAGGGGGCACAGACCTGCTCACCAGTAGATTCATTGCGTGTGCTGAACTGCAAAAGTTTAGACTCAGCCCGTTGGCAGCTATTGTTGTTATTGAACTTGCTTCTGTCACTAGCAAGCACAAGCCTGAAACAGCACATACCCTCTCTGGGGCTGTTGAGGCCGCAATGCTGCTCCGAAAGTCCGAGGCATTGTTAGCCGCCATGCAGGACGGCCCTCTTCTGGGGTTACCGCTGAATCCAAGGCCCCCTAACCCCCGCTCCCACAAAGCTGAAGACATTATTCCAAAGGTTCTTGCGCTGTTAAGACATTGCGATCTGCATGATCTGCCCAGCAGAAAGCACGGATGCTGCAAGCATCAGTTGTCACTGATCGACGTTGTGAAACGGGCAGGATTTCCGACTTGAGGCATGCGATTCGTGATAAGTAGCGAACCCCGCACGTCCGGTCCAACTCAAGCTTGCTCGGGCAGGATCCGTACACAGCGGCAGAAGCAGCCATCTCTGCGTGCCTTCTCTTCCGAAGAGTCCGAAGCTTGAGTTCAGTTTGTCTTTGGTTGACTGGTGAGAGCGGCAGGTAAAAATGTTGATGCTCTCTAGAAGCTCGGCACGTCAGTAGTAAAGAACATTTTCGCCTCAAAGCTTTTCAGTTCCTGTCTCCAGTCATGCAGGTCTCAGCGGAGTTTACGCTTTTGCGGCTTGGGCTGCCTTGTCCCCCCTGCCTTGCTTCCTTTGACTGGCAGCTGCCTCGCTGTCCCCTTGTGCTTCCTGAAACTCCAAGTCTGCTGCTGCTGCTGCTGTTGTTGTTTCGGTTATGATGACTGGGCCGCGATGGTTGACCTTGACGATGCAAGATGGAAGCAAGTCACGAAGATCATGGTGATGATTGACTCGGCGGTTAGTTTGTTTTTGTTTCGTATCTCTTGAATTTATCGTTGCCACTGCTATGATCCTTCTCTCAGTGTTATTGCATCTGACGAATGTTACGGACAACAATATTCGTAGTACCAGCAGAAGCTGCGACATGTATGGGTTGATTTATTGATTCCTTCCGTCCTTCCTTGCTTTGTTCCTTCGGCCTTACTCCACTCACACGCTCAGTCACTCAGTCACCCACTCACTCAAGCGAGCAAGCAAGCAATCAATCACGTCGGAAACTCGAGGCCGGCGATGCTCGCGGGGATGCTTCAGCCTTGGAGGCCACCCCGACTCCGTTTCACCACTCGTCGTCATCTTCTTCCAGGTTTTTCCTTGCTGGGTTTCGGCTGTAGCTGTGTGATGAGTTTTGAGTGAGAGGTCGTGGCTGGTGAGGTGAATACGGCGTGGAGTCTTCAAGCTACGACAAACTCCCTTTGCATCTTTCGCCTAAGCTCGATGCAGATATGTATTTGAGTTCCTGTTCTCAGAGACAAGGTGGAGCAGTGTCCGAGGGTAGACACACGGAACGCAAATCGTTTCGATTCGATGCGACAACGCTCTTTGTCTGCGGGCGAGCATCGCGGCAGTACCGGCGCGAGGTGATGGAGGTCTCGGCAGGCTCCTGGCATTGATGCCTCTTCTCCTTGGACTGGTGCTCTCGACTTCTTGCCGTGGTGGGTCCGGTCCCCCGCAACTTCCCTTTTTGCAGGGCAGGGCTCCGTCGTGGAGCATAAACCGAAAGCCCAAAACCGCAGAAACACAAAGGACAGCACCCTAAACCGTGCGCCCTCTGGTGGCCAGTCGTCGCTAGAAATTCTGAGTATCTGAGCTTTGAGCTCGCTGCAGGATCGTGAGGCTAAGTAGTTCACACGATTGCCAGAAGTATCATTGAAGCTAACATGCTTTTTCTGCCAGGCAGCTGCCCGTGCCCACCTCCTCTATGACCCTGAGCAGGCTATCAAGGTCCCGTGGGGGGGAGGGTAGGGGAAATCAGGTTTGCAAACTTAGACTCGCTGCAATGCTTGCAAGACTTCAAGCGATGAGGCAGCAAAGGAGGCCTTGGCCATCGCTTCAGCGGCTGGCGACAT
Organism: Symbiodinium sp. CCMP2456; assembly: GCA_905221635.1. Taxonomy (NCBI): domain Eukaryota; class Dinophyceae; order Suessiales; family Symbiodiniaceae; genus Symbiodinium; species Symbiodinium sp. CCMP2456. Next base: position 33,385 of record CAJNDV010031152.1, on the reverse strand, counting down.
CAGCGTTCGAGACTCGGGGCCGCGCCGTCTGGAAACTCACACTGCCGCTTCGTTCTCGCGTTGTATCATGCCACCCCGCCAGCCATCAGGAGATCCCAGTCACAGGACCTCAGCCTGCCATCAACCCCAGATCCGAACCAGGCAGCCAACCCACAGTCCCACAGTATCATTCTGAGAACAGCATCCTAGCGCATGCTAGCACCGTTTTCGGATACTTCAAGGCACTATAAGGCACTCAACAGCTAGGACATTGGTTTTTCCCGCGAATCAACCGCTCAAGCTGTCCGAAACTGTTTTGCAAACTCAAGTTTGAGCGGTCTCCGCCAGAACAAGCGAATCAATCATCTGCTTGTGCAAGAAGTCTGCGAAACCAGCAGCGAACGTTCGTGAAGCGAGTGGTTGAAGAAGGTGCCAATTGCATTGGAGGATCTCGGAAAATCGCTCATATCGCAGGCTGATGTATTCAAAAATATGCAATCATGCGTCCTTTGCTATTGACAGGTTGTTTATCGTTGGTTGGAGAAGACCAGTATGCAATGCCCTGTCCCATGATTGACGAGGATACGGTTACCAAGTAGTGGTACATGGCCTAGTGTGATGAGAAAAACGTCATATGCGTTCACATTCGGCTAAGCTATGCTGCATCAGCGCACACGATGATGCATGGAGCTTCTCCTGTTTATTTGTGTACCCTAAGCCCTGCATCCGGAACCAATCTGTGCGTCTCTCTCTCTCTCTCTCTGTGTTGTGTGATGTACATCATATACATGGGACACTGTCGGACATCTATTTGGACGTATGCTTCGCCGAGGCCCTGCCGCGCATCGAGCGGAGCATGATCGCTGCTAAGGCTCAGGTCGCCACGGCGCAGCAGGCCGAACAGGCTCGGACCAACTACCATGTTTACCTCAAGCACGGGTTGGTAGAAATTCTATAATAAGGGTTATCATACGGGTTCCTATCAGGATTACGGTAAAAATGGAGTCCATCAAAAGGATATCAAAAGGTCTGGTCTTCTTCGTGCTTGTGTCTTTTCTTGATCGCTTCTCTGAGCCGGTGCAGTGAAGCGCCTCGCGTCGGAGGCCAAGGCCTTGAGCTGTCGGGGCCAGGCAGCGCCGGCCTACAAGCACGGAGCCCCGGAGCGAGCCGCGGAGCGAAGCGGAGCCAAGCGGAGCGAAGCGGAGAGAATCAGAGGTCTCGAAGTTTGAGCCCCTTATCCTTTAAGATTTAGATGTCTTGGCTTCGGACTCTGGTCCTAGTAAGATGCGCCAAGAATCTCTGGGACTCTTCACCTTTCACTCCTTGGTCGGAGGTGGCCCAAGGTGCTGCAGCTGCGAGCGCCTGCTGTGGGGCTCCTGGAGCTGTCGATTCCTTCTGAGGGGTCTTGCCCATGGCACCTCCCCTGCAAGCCTCTCGTGTCTATTGCAGTCAGGTTGCTTCGAAAGTCGGTTTCGGGCATACGATACGACACGTATGGTAGGAACCCTACAGAAGAAGTAAACTCGCCGCCTCCGAGGCTCCGGATGTGTTTGCCATGCAGGCGCAGCCCGGTTTTCGGGAATGTTATGCAACCTCTCGCCGGCTATAATATGCTATAAGATGCCATAAGACACGGTAAGCTACTATAGCATATTGCAACATACTATGACTATAACATACTATAACTATAACCTACTATAGCACATTCTAAATTACAAGATGTGACAAGTTATCTCTCCACCCAGAGGAGCGGCCTCGTGCAGAGGGCGGCTCGCAACTTGCGGTACGTGGTGCCTCTGCCGTCGCCGGCGAAGTTTTACTCGGGTTGGGTCCGGGTTGTTGTGACTGTATACTATGAGGGTACTCAATGGCTTCCCATGAGGCTTACTACAAGTTAGGGGTTTGTGGCTTGAGGGGAGCGTGGAGATTTCGGGTTTAAGACTTCAGTCAGGGCTTTCTCTTGCACCTTGTGTACAAAATCTACCTGGCAAGGCATGCTTCAGCTTTGGGTTTGTGTGACGACGACCGTTGTTGCTGCGATGGCCGTCAGAGCGAGGCTTTTTTTATCGTAAACCCATAAACCCACGACCGAGCTTGGCGAGCAGCTGCGCACAGTCATTACGACGGGAATTGCAAGTGAGAATCCACAGCAGCCAGGGACCTGCCGGAGCGGCCAAGATCGACACGAAGGCGGACTCTTTCAGCTCCTCGTGCTCTGCAGTGCCTGCAGTTCAGTAGAAGGCCCATGGCCCATTGCCCATGCCAGCCCTTTGACCCCCTTCCCAGCCCGCCGTGAACTTCACGCGGAAGCCGTTCAAGTGGAACCCTGGCTACCACAAGACGGACGAGGCCTGGGACTTGCGCTACGGGCAGATTCGTGAGACTCCCTCGTCCATGTTGTATTCAAGTCTTGCGCTCATCTTCAAGCGACCTGAAGACCCCGAAGGTCTAAGCTTTGGCCGAAAGGCAAAGCATCACCGCGTCGAAGTGTTGCCTTGCAGGCGTGGTACCGCCAGGAGCTGACGTATCTGCCACCCGCCTCTGGAGAGTGAGGCCCGAGGCCCATGGCCTTGTGTCTCGAATGAGGACTGCGGACTGCCAGCATAAGAGTGAGTACGGCGACAACACCGGAACAGATAGCACAACGAAGCGCCGCGTTTTCGCTGCCGCGCGACTCGACCTTAGCCATGTCAGCCCAGCTCTCGCACACAGAAGCCCAAAGCAAAAACGGGAGGGGCCGGTCGGAGAAGAAGCTAAAATCCGCCACCGCTGATCGTTTGGGGATTTTATGGGCGAGATGCTGGGAGCGAAGCGGTTTGGTGAGCGAAAGCCGGATGGCACCAGGAACGATGCTCATGATGCTGGTTTTCTGCCGAATTCAAGGCAGGTTCCCAGCCTTCGACAGTCCACATGGACCCCATCAGAGCATTCAGAATGGAGTATCATACTCTAGTGCATTCGCGTGCATGCATGTGCGCGAGCGTGCATTGGGGACGGTGGTTTGTAGCTGGTGGCGGGACCGGTCCCTCTACTGGAAGGTGCCGAGTTCTTCTGGCATTGTGCATGAAGAACTGCGCAGAGTAGTGAACACGACTCAGCCAATACAGAGAGACAACAAACGAGACTGCCCAGTCGTATTCTGATGCCGAATGAGGAGGCACAAAAACAAGAACACGTTGTGGGTAGTAGGAAGGAGGCGCTGCGGTGCTCGTGGTGGTATCAAAGACCTGAATCGGCCGTTTCCACACATGTTCGCACAAGACCAAGCTAATCATCTTGAACCCCTCGTCCTGTATAATACGTGTTCAAACTTCTTCAACTTGCTAAGACCTGCATCTACGAAGCACGCACCCTGGCCCCGGAAAAGACAGGTATCCAGACGCTATCCTCTGGACCGCAAACAGTGCTGTCGTGGGGAGGTTGACCTTCCGCGTGAACGTCCATCGTTCAAGAAGGCTGTGCGATGGCAATCCCTGATAGTGTAACACAAAGCTCTGAAAGATACTGACAATGCCGACAGGCCCTACAGTATCTGCACAGGTCAAGGTCCACACAAAACGGAAAGAAGCTGATCGTAACATGGACATTACTGATTGCCATCGCATGAGCCCCCTTCTGCAAAGCGGGAAGAACGATCTCCGAACAGTCTGGAAACAAGTGCCACAAAGCAGTCGCCATTGCAATGACGGTCGATGAAGTCTTCCTACGCCCGTAGAAGACGCCGACGGTGCTCGCCGAGATAAACCTGGATGCGGATGAATTTGGTGGGGGTCATGTTGATCTTTTGGTCCCAGCTATCGGCATCTCAGAGATGGCGCCGGGGGATACATGTTGCACGGAACACAACATGCAAATACCTGCGCTGTCTTGCTCGGCACATTGTGTAAATCTGTCAGCGTAACTACAGCATGCAATGTACAACTGAATTTTCGCACCCCTTTTCCAACTAGTCCTGTGGCAATGCAGCTGGAAGAAGCAATCTTGTGTATTTGATTGGGCTTAGGTCTTCAGGGATTAGGCTTGCGGCTTCAGGGTTTTAGGTTTGGAGGCTGGGTGTCGTGGTGTACAGCACGCAGAGTAAAGTTTAGAGTTTCGCGGCCTTGGTGTTGTTGGTTGTGGATTCCAGGTGTTAATTATCTCTGAGTGAGTCTAGTGCTTATATTGTCGTCGTCGTGGCAGCAGGCTTTCTCCACAGTACTCGTTGTGGCAGCGCGATTGCTCGTTTCGTGCAAAGAAGAATGACTCTGCTATTGGGATCAAGCATCAAGCCTGCTATCCCCAAGGCTGCCAATCACCCAGGTTGGAAGGTTTGTGACGTGCATGAAGCGCAAGTCATGTTGTGCACGTATCTTCGTCACCGAGTCATCCAGCAAGAACGTGAAGTCAGCATCCAGCACCCTGAGACAACAACTTGGAACGAAGAAGTTGCAAGTGCATGGCCTTAAGCTGGCAGACAGAACGCTCCCAAGCCTAGAACAGCCAAAGTCGGACACGCTTTGTACTCGGCCAACCTCCTTGCATGGCCTTGGAGAGACCGTCGAAGATTGCCGCGTTGCAGCATGGCCTTCTGGCAGCATGGGCCCAGAGTGCCTAGAGCTATCTCAGATTGAGGGTCACGACTGGAGCAGGAGCAGTAGTGATTGGTTAGGGAAGTCGAGCAGAGGAGTTGAAAGAGCCACTGCAACTCCGAAGCCCGAGTTCAGCAGTCTGTCGGCTTTCCAGAAAGTCTTCGAGCAGGGCACGAGCATGTCAAGCCTCGGAGCCCGTATCTGGAGAAGCCTTCAGGTGGAAAGTCAGCCCTGCGAATTCCGTTGACAGCAAGAAGCAGATACTCCCACACATCTCAGGCAATCTCGGCCGATGATGACTACGATTGCTTGTGCAAGGTTCGTCGAGTTTCTCTATGATGCCGGATCTAGATTGCATCACGCTTCCAGCTTGGATGCTCGGGACATGAGAGACCAGATCTGGTTTAGCATTGTCGGCCAGGTCGTCTTGGTTGGTGATGTCTCCGTTGGCAAGACTCACCTCTTGTCGCGGTACATGAAGGACGGACGACGAGGCTTTAGTAGGATGCAGGCATCTTGCACCGGGCTATGCGATGTCAGAAATTCTGAAAGCAGCCTTTGAAGCTGCCGAGGGATGGCTCATGGATGACATCGTGGGATTGAGGTTTCCACGCTTCCTGCGTCCTATCAGGACGACTTGCCCAAGGCTCGAGCCACAGCAGTGTGGCCACTCTGGAAGTCTGAGAGCACAAACTGATCTGAGTTTTTTTTGTTTTGAGGTTGCGAAACGTGTACCTGGCTCTCCGATGTGTCACTGCAGTGTGCAGAACGGGAAGTTCCCGAACCCTGTTCTCTCCCCACCCGTCCCTCCTTCTCTCCCTCCCGCTCCTCCACCTCTCCACGACTCCACCTCCCGCTCTCTCTCTGTCTCGTTGTCTTTCTCTGTCTTTCTCTCTTTCTCTCTCTCTTTCCGTCTTTCTTTGCATGTGCCAGAAGATCATTTCGTCAGCTCTTGAGGCCCCGGCAGCCACGATTGGTGTGTCGACCTTGGTAGCGGCAGACAGAGTAGACGGAATTAGGCGAAGCGAACATGAGATTAACGTTGAGCATCGGAATGAGCAAGTAAGAGCGAGCGAAGTAATCCCAACTACAGGAAAGAAAGACTTCTTGGAGAACCGTCAGCAAGGAGAGGTGCTGAGGCGTCAAGAAGAGCAGCATACCCTTGCTCGGAATTACTCGTCTCATTCAGGTTCCCGAAGTGTCGTTTAACATTGAACAGCGCTCCGGATAAAGGAGACTTTACTCGCTTCCATGCGTGACGAAATCAGAGGGGAATCATACCTGGTTGCCCACGTAGGCTTCCGATCGAAGTGGCACAAGCTACCGTTCGAGTTTAGAAGCCCCACCCTGACTGGGTGGCCCGAGGTCGAGTTTGCCACGTGCGGGGGCCGAGATTCACTGTTTCTTGTTTCGCTTCTCGTAGAGAAAATACGGCGCCTGGCCAGAGTTCAACATCCGGATGTCGGCCTTTCGACCCCAACTGGACGCAGTCGCACCAGGAAGACCGTGCGCTTGACGGCGAGCGGCGTGAACGTCAAGGCCTGCTCGGGAGGCTTCGCATCCCTTTTCGCTTCTTCCAATCTCCAACGGTCCGTAGCAGTCCAGCCTCTACATTTTTGGCAATGGCCTCAAAGCTCTCTGCTACAGTTTCGCGATGTCGGTGTGCCTCAAAAGCCGATTCTAGCCTCGGCACAAGCCAAAGCAAGCCGCTACGAGCAGTCGAATTCTATCAAGCAGTGCAGCATCACCTCCTCATCGACCTGTGTCGGGGATGCTAGCTGCGGAGCCAGGAGCAACAGGTAATGCGAAGGAAAGATCTGCTCAGCGGAACATCTTAAAAGAGCAGGATAAGGCAAGACAGCTTCGTGTCGACATCCAGTGTTGCCTCGCGAGCAGACTGTGAACTGAGATACGGTCGAAGCACGTGGCGTCCTTATCATCAAAACTGAAACCCACACAAACAGTATACACTGGGCAATAAGTTTTTAACAACACAACAACTGCGCCGCCAGTTGTGCGAAATGTGCCGACACCAATTGTGTCAACACCAATTAAGCGAACCAACTGTGCCAATACAACTGTGCCAACACCAACTGCAACAAAACGGTGTCACACGGACAGTGCTCAACAGCATCTGTGCCTGCCAACACAGCCAACACGAACACCAACTGTGCCAACCACTGTGGCTGACACCAATTCAGGTCTTGCATTGTGCACTAACATCAACTTTGACGTGAAACCACCAAGGACAATTAGCTGTAGAAGGCTTGTGGCCGTTTGGCATAGCACTCAGTTATTCAAAAAAAGACGTTACAGTATCTTTAAGCTTGTCTCTCGTATCGGTTTAGGCTCCCGTCTTTGCCACGTACAGCTTTGGCAGGCGCAGATCTGGGACACCGCTGGCCAGGCGCATCCGTTGACCTGGCAGCTGTCGTAGTAGCTCTCGTTGTGGTTGTGGTTGCGTCGTTGTCGCCGTCGTCGTCTCCGTTTCACCGTTGCTGGCGGTTCACCCTTTTCAGCTTTTTCTTCTGTTCGCCTTCGAATGCCATTTGTGTACCTCTGCAGGAGCGCTATCGAGCCATCACTCGGGCCCACTACCGCAGGGCCGCAGGGGCCGAGCTGGCGACTGCTTCAAGGCTTCAGGTTGGTGCCCTCTCCGGCTTTTGGCTTTGATGCCCTCCTTACTGGTTACTCGCCGTGAGTGTCCGAGCTCAACTCGGGGAAAGAAGGACTGGACGGGAAGAGGGTCAGAACTGAAAAGCGCTGGTACGTAACATTGGATTGCGTCTGCCAAATCTGCCCATGCGTGGATACATGTAATGGTTCTCGTTCCCTCTGGCCTTATCATATGCTCTAACCTGCCGCGTTATTGCACAGCTGCATAGTGCTGTATGACTTTTCATGACGCTACGGTGTGCCAAATCGAATCGACTCAGGCTAGCTGTAGGAATGTGTTTCATTCAGCTACTGTATGCCAATTGTACGAAACATGAAGTCTGGTTCGTTCATTGTTGGTATGTTTCAGTAGTTTCGCACATGTTAGCATAGCACATCCGGCTGATTTCAGCATGGAATGCTATAATGCAGTATGCTGGACGGGAATCTGTTGCGTTGATCTGTCAGTTTTCGCCAGGTGTGGCCTCTTGTACTGATATCTCTCTTCTTGCATTGACCTATGTCATCTCGCGTTGCTTTTGTCTACGAATCTACTACAGTACTAGCAGGTTCCCAAATGTTCCATCAAAGTATGCCGAACGCACAGGGCGCGGTGACACACTGCCCACGGATGTGAGCTCGATTCTTGTGCAGCTTCGTGGAGTATGATTCCGAATTGCCCGGAACTTGGTTGCCAGGCCATCATGGTCTACGACGTCACAAGGTGGACCCATGACTAAGCTTTGCTTCGCTTCATAGCACCTTCAACCCGATGCCTAAAGGGGAGAACCTACTGGGCAGGTCGGAGACCTTCAGAAGTTGTGCCTCGTGGGCCACAGGCTGAGCAGTACTTGCTGGCAAGGCGACTGTGGCATAGGCAAGAGATGCAAGGGCTTGAACAGCAGCAAGGCAAGGTCCAATCTCAGCATACAGCAGGTGATGGACCAGCTACTGCACAAATTGTCCAGTCTTCGAAATTGCTTTGCTTTGGTGCCAGCAAAGTGCTGAGCTTGGTGTTTGATAAGCTGAGTCGCCAAGGTCCAGGAGGTGCGGGAAGGACTGCGCTGATCGCACCATATCGAACCGAAGAGTTTGCAAACCTGCGCCTCAGCAGTGGGTAGCTGAGCTTGCAGGGGAGCCTCAAGATTGTTTGGAGAAGCAGAGTACCTGATTGCTCAAATGGCCGTCGTGTAGGCAAAGGTTGCAGCCGGCTAGCCAACAGCCTGCGCGCTCGAATTCAGCCTTTAAGGAAATACAATCTTCGACATTTCCAGCCCTACATGGAGACAGCCAGTGATACAACTAAGAAGCCGTGTAGTCTCGTTGTGAGAGCAAAGTTGACCTCGTTCTTAGATTTAGCTTCTGACGATCGGTTCATGCTCCGTCAGCAAACTCGTTGATTTAAGCCAAAGCTTGTGCTTATTGATGGTTTGGTTATTGTCGACAACATAATTATATTGGAATTTCTACGTATGTTGGTTTGTACTACTGTTTTGTCACCATAGGGGTCAGAGTTGCCTGCAGAAAGGGTCAGGTTGGATTGTGAAACCCTTTCCGGCCCTTCGCGGCAAACGTGCAGACTCTTGGAAGGAGCCTCCCCAGATGCTGTCATAGTGCTGGTGGGCAACAAGGTGTGCTGACAGAGTTTTGTTGAAGGTTGGGGTCCGTGAGTTTGTACGCCTTTCGTTCTGTGGTTTCGCTTTCTTGTTGGCGTCGACTCCATGTTTGGTGTACGTTTGGAGCTCATGGGCACAGAACCCTTTTATTGAGACGTATGCTCAAGCTTTGCAAGAGTATTACTGTGTGTAGGCTGGCGCAAGAAGAGGATGCAGCAGCAGATGCTTCCGTCCATCATGCGATGATGGGAATCACTGGTGCTTGAGCAATACGTTGTAGACTCACCTTTGCTCAACGGTTCGGAAGATAGGCGCTGGCTAGTGCTGTAAAATTCATCTTCAAAGCTCTCATGCCAGATCGACTTGGTCGAACAAGATCCTTCTTTGCGGCAGGTCTGGGTGCGCATGAGCTGCCTGTTGACTCACGTGGATCCAACTGCTTGCCAATGATGTGAGGTCTACCACGACGTTGCGCAGGAGTTTGCTCGACAACACGGTCCGAGACTGTGCGGCAAGAGAGCCCTGAGAGCCAAGAGGGTCAGAGACTGTCAGAGAATGTCAGAGAGGAGAAGCCTAAACTTCTTTATTGTCGGTGCTCAAGTCCGTTCACCCAGGTCTCCACTTCGTTGAGGCCACCTGCAGAGTACGTCGCGGCCGTGTCTGTAGAATTCCTTCGGAGGCTTCGGCTGTATCCGGCATGAACGTGCGCGACGCTTTTGAACAGCTCCTAGAAGAGGCCATGTCCGGGTGCTGGAGTTCCCTCTTCGGTTCATTTCCACCGGTTATCTGTCCAGGCTTCTTTGCAGGGAAGTGTTGAACTTCGCGTTGCGGCCGTGGCTTGAAAAGCTGTGCCATCCATCCACTTCAAGACTTGTGGGCAGTGCTGGTTCACAGGGGATATGACCGGCCGCGGGAATGGCACTACACGTGCTATGTGTCTTGGACACCGCTGGAAGCAGACGGAGGACGGACAGATCCTGGTGCTCGCATGTATATGTATGTACACAGGTACATACGCATGTATACTTCCGTAAAACACATACAGTGTCAGACAGTCACTATTCACTGCACATCGATGCAGGTGTATACGAAAGCGCCGAAGGAGTCCCGTCCATAGAGATGCATTGAGCAGTTGTGAACATGTTGCAGTGCTGCGACGAGCTGGAGTCAAAAGTCGTGTCAAGAAGTCATCAAGCATCTGGCAGCAGCAACACGACCTTCTACCTGGCCACTATGAATTCGTCGGACGAGTGTGCTTGCAGAAGTTGCCGACATGCATCTCTGGGATGTATTTATGTGTGCGTGGTGGGTGGGGGGCGTCACGATGAAGGTGCGATGGCCGCTTAGGGCGGGGCAGCGGGTAGACCTCTTCGTCTGGTAAGGAGCTTCTAGCACGCGAGCCTGAGCCTGAAATTGGATGTCTCACTTGGTCATAAAATGGTTCATGCTTCTGAGGTCCAAGGGGCAGTTGTTTACGCCAGGCTCCAAGTGAAGTCACATGGCACGGCGCAGTGAGTGTGAAGATTGTGAAGCCTGCGAGCCTGAAGCCCTAGGGTTAAACTAACTTCATGGGTTCTACTGATGCTGCTTCGTCTGTTGACTGGACCCTTAGATTATTAAATCCTCAACCCCCAAACCCTGGTTTGGAAGAGCACGCAAAAAGCTGCAAACCCGAAGTCCCAGCTCCTGAATCCTCCATCCTAAATCGTAAACCTCCGTCTTCAGCAGCCAGAGTTTAGGTCCGGCGGCATGTCGATCGACAAGTCGGCCGTCTCTCGGCAGCTTTCTGTTCAAGCGTGTGCACGTTTGAGTCTCCTGATTCCATGGAGCCTTTCCTCTCATGCTTTCCTTGGCTGTATCGTTTCATACATCATGGAGATCGCAGCGTGAGCAAGGTGAAGGGGTGGCGTTCTAGCAGCACTCTCAAGAGAGCTGTGGGGAATAGGCTTCCTTAAACAAATTCTTAAATTATCCTTGAAAGTATCCGTTAACTTCCCTAAATCCAGCTTCTCGTCGACTTCTCTGCCTAAGGTTTTTGGGGTTTAGGGGTTTACGGTGTTTGGGTTTTCGGGTTTCAAGGTTTAGGGCTTAAGGTTTCAAGGTTTAGGTTTCAAGCTGTCGGGTTTCGGGTCTGGGGTTTTCAGCTTTGCAGCTTGGGGTTTGCAGGGTTTAGAGCGGGATGCAAGGAAAAGCAAGGCCGACGGGAGGTGGGGGGAGTGTTAGAAATGGATGCCGGGCGGGGAAGGAAGAAAACTGGCTCTTTGGGGAAGGGGAGATGCATGGAAGGAAGTGGGGAGGGGGCGGGATTTGGGGCTGTGGGGCTGGGGGTCGTCAGCTCTGTGTGCGAGAGTGCGAGGTGACCATTTCGCCAACCAACGGCACACGAACTTCTTCAGGCTTAGCCGGAGCGACTTTATGCATGTCCGAGCATGTCCGAGCATGTAGGCATTTTCTCAAGCGCATGTTTCTGAACCTGTACGGTACCGTATAAGTTCACATGTGCCTCTGGAAATTAGCCATGCCGTCTACCAGCTTGCATGCCGTTTCCACATGTAGGTATGTATGGGTCTACATGTAGGAGGAGGTGTGTAAGCAGGTATGTACTCACTACATATATATATATATGTATGTATGTATGTATGTATGTATGTATGTATGTATGTATGTAGGTAGGTAGGTAGGTAGGTAGGTAGGTATGTATGTGTAAATATATACACATGTGTATACAGTATATGCACATGTGTATTCACAATACAGTCACATGCGCATCTACAAACATTTCTGGCGCACTGTAGTATGTGTGTATACGCCGTATACGCATGCATGCACCGATGTATACACAAAGAAGTCACAAGTGGTTTTGCAGTAGATTGGTGGCATATTGGTGCATTATGCATTAGATCTGGTTGGCTTCCAACAACATCTCTCAAACAAGTGCCCAGAGATCAGTAGTCCAACACCGGAATGATCACCACGTCGGAAACAAACGTGATGAAAACTGCGCATCTTCAATTGTTCGGATGCGTGAGGAGTTACTGGGATTCTGGATGTTTCCATTGGCACTTTGCTTCTTTGAACTGTGTTGGATGTAACAGTTATAAGAGGAGTGGTCCCGTCAATTATGAAGCCGAGAGGTGGAATTGTGGACTGCTGCTCTCAGAAACTAAGCCACGCATGACCTGTTAATCTTGAACGCCAAAGCAAGACTTTGTTTTACGTGAGTTTTAGATGTGCATGTGCATATGTAATGCAATGCAAGGCAATGTATGCCATGTTATCATGTCATGTATGCGCGTGTGTGTACTAACATAGCTGCAGGCATCGGTACATATATAAGGCATAAGGCAGGTGTAGATGCACATATATATGCGGATCTGTATCTGTGTCAGCGGTCCATCCGAAATACTACCATTTTGAATGGTCTGTCTGTCTGTCTGTGTGCCTGGCTGGCTGTCTGTCTGTGTACTGACTTTCTCTCTCTCTCTCTCTGTCTCTCTCTCTCTTTCTCTCTCCCTCCCTCCCTCCTTTTAGGTGCGGTTTGCGTCGTTATTCTTTTGGGCATACATCAGCATGTGCATTTGTGACCTTCGCAAGATAAGTTCTGTGAGTGAAGTTTCTGCACCTGAGGCTCTGCAACCAGAGATAGGTTTGTTCTGGCAGGTAAGTATCGAAGGCTTGCAAATCATGACAAATCAGTTCTGACCAAAGATTGGCATCGTCTCTGCACTTGTTGAGAATGGCGAGAACGAATTGTGAAGACATGGAGAACAGCAGCCTGTAAAGCTCAGAAACACATCCTGCAAGCATTCTGGAATCAGGAGAACGAAAGCGCCTGGAGGGTTCACGGATGCTAGGAGGGCAAAAGCAATCAATGATCCTGCAGGCTGCGACTATTGCGGCTAGAGCCGACATTCGGCCCAGCCCCAACTTCGCGTTTCACCCGTGAAATGATCTGAAGGTGTCTTGTGGGATCTTTGATGGGGCGACTCGGGAGGGTACACGGGACAGTCGGGTTGGCATGTGCGCACTGATTGGAGATCTCTCGTGTTTAGACAAGAAGCATTCTCAGTACCCGAGGGCTCCCCAACACTGAGCCAAGCAGCGGCCTACTGCGAGGGACTTTGGTGCCTCGCGCTTGTGATCTCTGTTGCCTCCAGCAGCACAAAAGAGTCGAAGGGTTTGCCTTTTCTTCGAGAGGTCTTGGGTAGGTGAGGACTGCATTCGCTACGCTCACCATGCGACTTGACTCTGACACCGCTCGCACAAGGAGTGTTTCAAAATCCGGACTCCAAGTGGTCGCGACAGTAAAATCCTCTGCGTTCTACAGTTGTCATTAGCAACTTGAAGAAGCCAAGGGCGACGCTCGCCTCAGCAGAAGGGGAAATAGGGTCAGTAATGACAGGGCACGGGGCACCTCTGTGTTTCCTGATAGTGCAACATCCCCAGTTCGACACTTGGGCACCGATTATCGTTTGACCAGCCTACTACTCTGTCGCTGCTGGCACCATGTACCTTCAACCCACGACAGCTGCCACCATCCACTGCCCCCACTGATTGCCCTGCTGTGGTGATGGCTGGTGGCAACTTCTGGCAACAGCTGCACGTAGTCGACACCACCAGTCCCGAGGAGCAGAGACACAGTGATTAGGTCGTGGCGAGTGCTATTCGTTTGAAAGTCCAAGTGTCGTCCACGAAAGGCACAGCACGTGGTTGACACGCTTTGTGACTGTGCCTTGTGTGGCTGGCTGACCTGTTATGTGGGGCTCAAGTTTAGTTAATGAGCAAGAAGAGCGGCAATGGACCAATGGAGCAGCCGCGAATGTGGCTAGCATGTCCCTTGGCACAGGCATCATTGCTGCTGATGGATGGTGCACGAGGATAGCGCAGTGCAGAGTTGAACTTGCTCGTTTCATCAGTTGAATCCCGAGCCTCTAAGCCATATGGGCTGATACGGGGTGCATGTTGCTAGGCTTACTGGGCACCATGGCATGATCCGAGACGTCTCCAAGTCACAGTCATGCCCGTCACCGACGAGCACTCCCGCGGTTAGATGATGCAGGTTTCCCATCGTCCGGCACGACGTACCACGTAAGCGCAAGGGAGGCCTTTCCACGAAATTCCGGCTGCAGCAGTGACGGATCTGCCCAGAAGTGCTGCACTCGCCCTGTATTGGACTTCTTGTAGGGAGAGCAACGGAGCTCGACTTCAAAATCGATGACAGCACTGGGCGGTTGGCCTCAGCATGCGGTCAGCGCACCCGGCCCGAGCCCCCGGCCAGGATGGCCTTTGCTCAGCATGGCGTGCTGACATCCGCGCTGTCGTAGCGTCAGTTGCCTCGCAAGCTGCGGCTGGGCCGGGTGGGCAGGACAATCACCGGCGCTGATCGCTTTAGTTTTGCCCTAGTGCGGGTTGTTTCCCGTTGCGCCGTCCGTGGGTCCATGCTTCATCGTGCTTCGCCACGAGCTGGATGCTGCATGTGGCGGGGTACGCACCTGGGCCGTGTTTGGACCACAGCCAAGCCGAATCTTCCCGGTTTCGGGTCACTCAAACCGGGGGCCGCGAAACACCGTGAACGCCAACACCAGCCGCACTTCAAGCCATAGAAGAAGCAAACCTTCTCGAAACCGGGAGCCTGAAGACACCGCACACCCCAGAGTCAAGCCCACAACTTAAGACACCACGAACCTCACAAACCCCCTCTAGCACTCCGCAGCTTAGACGCACTTTCCCGGCTTTAACCACGAGCCTCAAGTCACCGCCGACGCTACCACTGACCCCAAAGCCAAGCCCTCCCAGAACTCAACGGGGACACTCAACCCTGCACTCTCGAAGACGCGATGGACACGGCAACTCCATAGCCAAGCTCTCAATGCAATCCCACGGTTATATAAGCGAACTTGGGACAAAGAAATCGCGAGCGCTCGAACATGCTCGAACTAATTTGTACCGTGCCCGCCACATTACAGACTCGCGACTGCATTTTCGTTTGCAACATGCTGCGGACGTCCAAGAAAGGGTCGAACAAGGTGACCCTTTGAGCCCAGCCTTGTTCGGCCTTGGTTTGGGCGCAGCTCTTCGTTCCCTGCAAAGCGAGCTCCGCCCGGAACTGCAAGAGCGATTACCATCTTCGCGAGCCCGCAAAGGGTGGGTGCTCTCATCAGACGGTTTGAGCGCCACCTCGCGCATCATACACGCTTGACGTTGAACCTTTCGAAGACGGATTGGGCTCGCCCCCCATGGCCTGCATGCCTTGCCGGCAACCTCGCGCGTCTGGTTCCGTGACTCTGCCCTTGACGCTGCGCAGCAGGGACTCTTTTTGCTCGGAGCCCCCTTCGGCACCCCCGAGTTCGTGCGAGCACATCTGCAACAAGCCCTCGACCGTCAAAACGCTTTCCTCGACCAGCTACCGAACTTGCAAGGCAAGCAAGTCGCTTGGTTACTGTTGTCCTGCTGCGCCAGGCCTCCGGCAGAGTATGCACTCAGCACACTCCCCAGCCCAGCACATTTGCAACTAGCCACCACTCAGGCAATCAAAGAACACATCCCCACCACCAGCTCCGTACCCAAGCACCCCTGGATCTACCAGGATACTTGGAGCCTGTTACAGCAACGCTCCACAGCCCGCAATCCCGTAAAGATAAAACACAGTGGTTTAAATACCGCTTGGCAGAAAGCGAGGCTACCCATCCACGTCAAAAGTGGCGCTGGATCAAAAGGGTGCGTTGTGAGTACTAGCCCCGACCGGTCTCAATACGAGACTCACGGGGCAAACCCCAAGGTACTTGGAGTGCTGTTCGATGGTGACATCTGTGCCGTTTGTGAATGTGAAGGTGTCATGCGAGGTGGGTGAGCGCAAAAAAACGCACTTTTTGAGGTTGAGGGTGCTGTGGGAGGCCACTCTTTCTACGGTGTGTAGCCGTTGCTCTGCTCTGGCGGCCGTGCTTGCCAAGAAAGCTGTGTCATTAGTGTAGGCAAGGTCGTAGAAAGGCTGGTGTTGGCCATAAAGCCAAGGAAGGCACTCATCATTAGTCGTGAGTTCCGCGTCCACATCCTACAAAATCATCCCGTGCACCACCAGAAAGAGGTACAGTGAGAGTGGACGACATCCCTGGCGAATGCCTGACTGCGCGGTTTCCTTGCTGCTGCTGCTGCGACCGGCTGCTGCCACTGTGAATTGTGGTGAGATGTAAATGTTTTTGATGAGTGTCGTAAAGTGTGGGGGAACGCCGATCCTGTCAAGCGCTGTGGGCAAAGCCTGTGCGCGTATCTTGTCAAAGGCCTTTTCGCAACCCAAAACGGACTGCCTTGCAGCTTCTGCTCGCTAGATCAGGCAACGGATGATGTGTATTGGCTGTGAAGTAGACATGGCTGCTCTGAAACCGAGTTCAGTGTCCCTGAGTCGGTCGTCGATGGCTTTCTGCAGCCTGGAGTGGAGAATCTTTGCGAACAGCTTGTATGATGTGCTGAGGAGTGAAATGGGGCGGTAGCTTGCTGGGTCTGTGAGTGAACCTCTTTGCCTTTGTATATCTCGACGACTATTGTTTCGTGCCAGCCGTCGAGAATGGTGGCTGTGAGCAAGGATTGGCTGAGCCTGCTGGGACGTGACCGTGCGCGCTGTCGAAGACCAGTGTGGCATCGCGTCTATTCTGGGCAAGACTCGGGTGACCGCTGCCGAAGCCGGCCCGGCTCCGCCTCACGCGTCGCGGACCCTTACCGTACACTCTCGCGATTGTGTGTTTCTGCCTTCCCGTGGCGCAGCACTCCATTCGCGACCTTTTTCGCCTCGGGCTCTCCGCGCACCGCCCGCCGCAT
Organism: Symbiodinium sp. CCMP2456; assembly: GCA_905221635.1. Classification (NCBI taxonomy): domain Eukaryota; class Dinophyceae; order Suessiales; family Symbiodiniaceae; genus Symbiodinium; species Symbiodinium sp. CCMP2456. The sequence goes on along the minus strand of CAJNDV010031152.1, from coordinate 16,755 downwards.
CCCCAGGGTGGGGCCCTCCTGCAGACGAGAGGCCCAGCCTCCTGCCATTGCGGCCCTAGGCCGGGACCGCACCTAGATGCTGTAGGCGTGCCGTAGCTGAAACAATTGCGGAAAAGTCCGTGGAAATAGTCTGGAACAATTTAATCAATGCGGTGAGCCCGAGAAGACATCCGCCATTTCAAACGTTCCCTGGTGGTACCATCTCGCTGGCAAAAGCGTGGCAACACATAACACATGATGGTTGATTGGCCCTTCTGCGTCTAAGCAGGGCTCATGTTTATTGCGGTAGGACAAGTGGACGGTCTCACCTACGGTGACGGTCAAGTCAAGCCAATGGTGTACGCATATCTGCCATGTTTTTTTTTTTCCGCGCTCTGTTCCGACTGCGGACAGTGGATCCCGGTCCTACCACCTACGGTTGCGTCGCAGCGCCGAAGGATGCGNNGATGCGCGCGGCCGGCTAGCGTGGGGACAAGCGGCTGGCGAGGACAGCCTCTTGCGGCAACTGTGCTTGGGAAACGTGAACAGGCGGCTGTGCTTCGATGATTAACGGCTTTGTTTAGAACTGCCTGCACATGGCTTCACACAACTGGGGCAGTACACGTTGCTGAGCACCAGCAGGTCATCGACATACCGCGCACCATTTGTGGTGGCCTGAAACGCTTGTTGGGAATCCACGACGCCCTGATCAGCTCTTTGGGAATCGTTGCAGGCCCAAACAGCTTCCAAGCCTCCAAGCAGGATGGAGGTGCAAGCTTTAGAACCACGTCCGCCCATGGGGACGAGGTGCACGCCAACTCTGAACACATTTCTTGCCATTCAACACCGTGACACCTTCGCAACCAGGATATGTTTTCTGACATGCATCGACATGCTGTCTCAAGTGACGCAAAACATGGTTTGCTTCAACATCCTAGAAAAGTTGATTGACATTTCACTGGCAATCAGACATAAGGGCTGTCTGGCATGCGCAACGTTTGCAAACTGATCGAAACTCACGCGGTCTGTCCAAGGAACATGCTCGCTGAGCAAGAGCAGACGAAGCGGCACGGGCCACAGCTCGCCTTTGATGCCACAATCGTGTTCCCCCCTCGCACGGCGAGGTGAGGCCCACCCCCGT
>CAJNDV010031152.1:4018-15535 GCA_905221635.1 Symbiodinium sp. CCMP2456 | reverse complement strand
AGCTGCTCCCCTTCGTGCGGCTCTTTTATGGCCAGCCCTCCACATATTGTTGGTGGGACTCTGACGGGCGATGCCGTAGCATCTCGCAAGGCGAAGGCTGCGAGCAAGGAGACCCGCTGGTTCCGGCCCTCTATGCTATTGGACAGCACGGAGCCCTCCGCAAATCCGCCGCGACCCTTCATCCGTCCGACCGCTTGCTGGCATTCTTGGACGATCTGTATGTCCTGACTACGCGGGACCGGGCACGTGCCGCTCGCGACACTGTGGTCGAGATCGTGCAGGAGGAATGCGGCATCGCTTCCAATGAGGGCAAGACGCGCATGTACAGCTGCGCTGGTGGCCCCCCCCTTCCCGGCATTGAATCGCTGGGGGCGGATGTATGGCGAGGGGACAAGCCTCCCGCTGAACAAGGCCTCCTTGTGCTGGGCACCCCAATCGGCCATGCGCAGTTCGTCGCATCGTGGGCGGAACAACGACTGCAGACCGAGTGGGAGCTCTTGCGCAAGCTGCACTGCCAAACTTGCAGTGTGCGTGGCTCCTCCTCACGATGTGTGCTTCGCCGCGGGCCGACCACGCTCTCCGCACCGTGCCTCCACTTGCGGTCGCCCCGTATGCCCAAGCGCACGACGAGGCGATCTGGGAGACGCTGCAGCTTTGCCTGGGCGGCGTTCCCCCAGACGACGTTCAAGGCACGAAAAGCTTGGCAACCCTTCCGGCTGCTTTGGGGGGCCTGGGCCTGGTCTCTGCTGCGCGGACAGCGCCAGCTGCCTACTGGGCTGCTTGGGCTGACGCTTTGCCCGTCCAAGCCCGCATTCCGGCTTTCGCTGATACCTGCGCGCGCCACCGGATCCCGCACCCAGTCTCAAAGGAGCGGCGGAGGCACGCATACTTTTGCAAGACGAAGGTTGGCGCAAATGCCCTTCTTGGAATGAAGTCCTCAGGGGTGCCCGCCCACCTCGACCAAGTGACGAAGGCTTGGCCCAAAGCGACTGGCCGCATGGCTGGCAACATTATGCATCGCGCACTCGCAACCAACACTTTCGCGAACGCATTTTGCTGCCTTCCCTGCCGCCGGCCGCCAGTGCCCTCCTCCGATCACAAGCTGGTCCGCAAGCAGGAGCATGGCTGACTGCCATACCAAGCGAGCCCGCCACCACTCTAGTGCCTCAAGACATGCAGCTGGCCCTGCGCCGCCGTTTGCGTCTCCCGTTGCCTCTCTGCCGCAGCTGCTGTGGCCCGCCCGGCTGCGGAGCAGACGTGGATGCCTACGGCGACCATGCACTGGCATGTCCGCGCACCGGCTTGCTAGCCCGCAGAGCGAAAATCCTGGAACGAGCATGGGTGCACGTGGCCCGGGAGGCAGTCGGCCCCGAAGGGCAGGTGGTCCCCCAGCAATGGCTCGCGCACACCACTGCACCGGGCGTCCCTGCCGTCGCCTGGATCTCGTGATCTACGGAGCGACGCCGCTCGGCGGGGCCCTGTGTTGCGATGCGACCCTCGTTTCGCCACGGACACGCACGGGCCTCCCTCAACCGTGCGCAGCGGCGCATGACGGAGCTTCTTTGCGGGTCGCTGAGCGGCGCAAGCACACAGCGTACCCCGAGTTGAGTGCTGGAGGGCCGCAAAAGTTCCTCGTTCTGGGGTCCGAAGTCGGGGGACGGTGGAACGCTGGAGCACAGCAGCTGGTTCGCGACCTTGTTCGCATCCGTGCTCAGCGCTCGCCACGCGTGGTGCGCGCCGCGGCAGCCTCGGCCTGGGCGCGGCGCTGGTGGGCTGTGCTCTCGGTCTCCGTGCAGCAAGCTGTGACAAGCACGGCGCTTGGGTCGGCTTAGGCCCGCTCCGTCCCACGCGAGCCCAAGCCCAGGCCCGGAGCTCGACCGAATCCTCGACCTCGCAGAGGCCGCGGGGCCGAGCCGGCTGCCACTGTGCAGCGTGTAGTCCGCGCGGAGTCGTTTCTGACGCTTCAGCCCTGCAGGCGGGAAACAGGTGCGGTGAAAAAAAAAACCTGAAAAGCAACAATACATACTTCTGCGAAGCTGTTGCTTCGCAACGTTGCTTCTGTCGCTCAGCCCTGACAAGCTGCGCGGAAACGGCGTCCATCATATTTGTGAGTTCAAGGATATACCGGCTTGACCGGCCCCAAGCCATTTGCGGAGGAAACATCCAAGCAAGGCACCGGCACAAGAACCACTCAACCTGTTGCAGGCTGGCTATGCGGGCAGTATCAGGGATGGGGCGCAACGCAGCACCGTGCAAACATGACATGTTGCTGGAAGCAGGAGCGTCCACCCCCAACAAATTACACTGCAGTGCAAGAAAAGCCTTCGGCGGTAAGATGCGGTAAGTGATGCAGCATCTGTTGATTGGGGCTGGGATGCGCAGGAATAACAAACAAGTCAGACACAACACTCATGCGATACGGCAGGTTATGGATGTGCATTGTGCTGCCCTCACTCACAGCGCAAGCAAACGCGCAAGACTGACACAGGTCGCACCAACGAATGTCGACAACAGGCTGGCAAACAAAGCTCGCTGCGCTCAGCGCGGCTCACGAGCAACGTCAAATTTACAAAGTGTTCGGCAGAAGGACTGCCAAGTCACAGCACTCAGCGCTGCTGGAGAAAAGATGAGTTTAGTATCGCAAGCACACCCCCGCCCCTAAGAAACACAAAACAAACACAAACTAAAACTACAAACACAGGTTGTGCACAGGCAAAAGCTTTCACCAGAAGCCTTTTGCACCCATCATCAGGCGGCTGCCTCTCCACAGGATGCACAGTGGTGTACTGGTCGTTTGCGGGGCCCAAGAGCATCCATAGAGCTCTCGAATGGGTACAAACTGCTTTCAAGAGCATTCACAACAAATCACAACCGAATTTAAACAAGTGTACAATCAGTGTACAAGTAGCTTGAGTCATGCTCGTAGGGACTTACAAAAAAAGAACCCCCTGGAACCCTTAACAACCATAACCCTGCCAGGTTCTGAAGTGACAACTTGTTTTGCGGCCAGTTCGGCAGCCTGCGAGAACACAGGGTTTTGTGGTTTGGTTGTGGTTTAGGTCCTAGATTTCGGGTGCCCAAGCAGTCCTTTTGCAAGTCCTTGTGGGCACGTGGTGAGATGCAGCATGATCTGGACATATTTGGACTCTACAATCCTTATCGCACCCCATGTAGATCACAGACAGCTTTGAATAATATGCCTGATTTTTTTCAAGGCAATTTTTTTGGAAGAAATTCTGCACGCGGTCCCAGCGCACAAACTACGGCGGCCGAAAAGTCCATGAAGTCCATGACCACTCAGCCGCACAGGGGCAGGCGGCTGGGGAGAAAGGGAGGAAGTGCCTCGTGCGCAGCCCCGAGAAGGTCACTCAAGTCCAAGGGGTCCCCATCAACGTTGGCAGCATGCGCGAGGGGGGGGAAAGGAGACTCGCTGCGAGAGCACGGGCGGCTGCGAAAGAAAGCAAGGCAGACCAACGGGTGACATACGCAGTGTTGGCACTCGAGCGCAGGAGCTGTGGGGCTGCTCGCGCACGGCTGCGGGCAAGGAGTCGGATGAACTGCGCAGCTTCAGTGCTCCAGCGGCCACCCAGCTCAATTCCGAGCACAACCAGCCGGCACCGTCCGCTCTTTCGCCTTGCAGGCGATGCGCAGGGCGGCACCCGGCAGTGGAGCGCTAGTGGCGGCGGGCTTGCCCTGCCGAGTCCAAGGCAGACACAAGCGTCGTGTCAACTGCGAGCTGGGCACCGCTCCAAAGGGGAAGACCGTTGGCGATGACCTCGATGCGCCGCTCGTCCTGCCGGTGGACGATAAGGTTGAGGTCACGCATGAGCACGTTGGTCGCAACGGTGGCCCCCGCCTCACGGCAAACCCGAGCAGTTGCTCGTTCGAGTGAGACAGCTCGCGCGCGCAGCAAACCGGTGGGCTGGCCATCCAGTTGTTCAGGCAAGGAGCAAGGTGTGTGGGCGAGCTGGTCCCATCGCCTCAGAAACCGGCACCGGCGAGTGTGTGGGCGCCGGGTGGCAACATCGAACGCAGGGGCGAAGTGTTGAGCCAAAATCCTGGCAACCAGCCGGTGCAGATAATCAACGACCACATTGCCCCGAACCCCTGGGCAAGAAAGTTCGACGGGGGAGTCGCAGCACCAGGCCAAAATGTCGGGATCAAGTGGTTCGTAAGGCTCAACCGGGCGTCGGGCCGGGTCGCGTAGGCGTTGCAAGGTAGTGTCATCCCCTGCGGCGAGGGGCTCGCCGAGCAGAGCAGCGCCTGACGCGCGGCTGTGACAAATCGCCGAGGTGTGCAAGGTGAAAGGCACGGTCTGCACGGTCACCCTGACGGGGCTGTGTGTGCGGCAAGCGCCAGTGAAGGCCTCGGCGGCTGAGGGCGGCCATGGCGCCCGGCATGTAGGACAGTGCAGCTCCCGACATTAGCAACCAAATGGGCCACACAACCCAAGTACGGTGCATGGCAACAGCGCGGCCAAAGGAAAGGCGTTTCGGGTCCATGGGCGTGCAAAGGGAATTCGCAAAGGCAGACTGGGCAGGTATCAGTGGACGGGCATGCCTGGGGTGAGGGCGCATCATTGCTGAGAAGCCAGGGCGGCGTGGTAGGCGCCGCTGCTTGCCTGCTGGTTGCACTGGCCGCGTCCGTGGCGGGAACGCTGCCTCCCGGCAGTCTCGGCGAGGAGTGGACACTGGGCGGCGAAGGAAGAGGAAGTCCCGCACTTGGTGCAAGAGGTGTGGCTTCTGCTGGCGAATAATCGGGCGGTGTGTCGCACATTGAACCGAAGCCAGGGCAGGGAAGAAGGAACTAACGCGCTTAGGGTCTTAAGCCAGAGGGTGGCCCGGATGGCGCTGGGGGGTCAAGGCAAGCTAGGTTTTTGTTTATCCTGGGTGCCCCTGTCCCAGAGCACCCATCTGCTGCAGGGGCAGCGTGACGGCCTACAACGCCCGTGTTGGGTTTTACCATATCAATATGCCTGATCATTTCAGTCCGGTGACATATACCGCAAGCCCAGATCAGCATATGGTTGTTTGTAGGCCGTCAGACGGTGCTCATAACCGACAGTTAAGCCTGTCCGACTTGTGAGCTTGAGCCAAACTGGCTTTCACACAAGGCTTTGGGCCTGGGTACTAAGTCGTCGCATAGCTGTCGCCATGCCACCCGATGACGGACGGTCTGCTGCAACTTCCCCCAGACTTGCGGCAGCGCTTCCCGGCCAGGACACAGGGCGTCAGCCCATGCGAGATGTGAAGTGAGACGCCCTGCTCCAAACAGAAGTTTGCGGTGGCTTGCAATACCTCGGACAATGCTTGGGTCATGGCAGCGCCCTTCGCGGAAGCGCCCACTACTCCCTGGTTGTCACACGGCTGCTGTAGGATGACTCGGCCCAAACAAGCAAGCAGCGACAGTGGAAACGACTCTTGGTTTTACCTCGCGGGCCGAGGGGTAACAAAACACGAATTGCGCCAGGCAAATTCCAACGTACAAATCACGGATGCCACTCTGCACCCTAAACCCTAAACCCTTGGCGTTTCTTAAACGCCTTTTTGCACCAACGTTGAAGTGTCTGCGGGCTGCCTCTATACCAGTGTGCCTCTGTAGGGGGTATGGATGTTTTTATATGGATTGGCGCGGCCAACGGCCGTGGGCATGCAGCTTGCATCAGTCCCAGCAGCGCGCATCGGCGAGGACTTCGCCTCATGCAAGTGAGGCACGGGCCCTTCGCCCAACTCGGCTGCCGGCGGCAGCCGGATGAGGTAGATGCAGGAGGGTGGGTCGCAGTTGAGATGGCTTTTTGGCCGGATCGGTGAGGGCAGCTCGGATCATTGAATTGTTCGGAGCAACCTGCGTACGCGTCCACCAGCCGCCTCGCTCCGGCCTCCGGCTACTGCTTCGAACATGCTTTGCCGTGCCAGTATACGTTGGTGGACAGCCCGGCATGGACCGGCAGCAAATCCATCCATGACTGCGACTCTTTTTTCACGGACTTTTCCGCTCTGCTGAAGCGGTCTCAAGCCGCGACCACCTTACAACGGTCTACCGGCCTCTTCTACCTCTACTCTACTGCCCATCAGCGGGTCGGCAAGCGACTGCGTCCCGCCGGTGGCCACGGCTTGCTGCACCGCCACTGACAATTGGCACCACCACCGCCGCGTCCAGACCGTTCGCGCTGCGCTGCGCAACGCTGGAAGGGGGCGGTGCGAGCGGGGCGGACGAGGGCCGCCTGCACGAAGCGAAGAGCGTCCGTATTCCACCCCGCTCCGGAGTGTTACCCGCCAGAGGTGCCCCACTAGAGCGTGCTGCCGCTCGTGTCTGCCGTGAAGCTGGTGCTACTGCTATTGTTGCAACCAACGTCTTGGTGCGGGACCTCAATGTCGCATCCGGCCGACACGATGACCGCCGCATCGAGGTCATAGCAAACGGGTCCGTGTCGCGGTCGACACCACCTTCGTGTCGAGCATGCGTACTGTCGGGGCTGCTTTGCGCCACGCTCGTCGGGCAAGGAGTGCGCTCATCCAGAACTCTGCAACTCCGGCCGTTGCCGCCTCGTCGAGCTGGACATAGAAACCGGCGGCAGGTGGTGCCCGGAAGCTGCCTCCGGCTCCTTGCCCACGCGGTCTGCACCCCGCCACTGCAGAGTGCATGCATATCTGCTTATGTGCTTCGGTGGTCCGCTCTGCTCGCCTTTGCCGCTGCCCTCGCCTTCGCGACCAGCCTCCTTTCTTTGCCGCTTCCCGGTGCAGATGTCGACGGAGATCCTCTGCTCCTCAGTGTCTTCTCGCCGATGGTTCCCTCCCCTCCGCTTGCCAGCCGCATGCCCTGACATGCCAACGTAGTCGGCCTGTCTTGGGCGACCAACACAGGGACCCACCACTGCCCCCTTGCGCTACTCTTGGTGTCCTCACATGCCCGTGCAAGAGGAGCCCGACGCCTAGGCTACAGGACAATCGGGGAAGCCAAGACGCAGAGAAGTACAAAACATAAAACCGCTGAAACAGAGTCTACCCATGAACCTCAAATGCAAGCGATGAATCAAGGTTGGCTGACATTGTTAGTGGCGGCCAATGGGTCGACAAGTTCACCTTGCCCTGCTTTGTGCACGGCCGCAGACAACTCGCAGTGGCCATGCAGGCGTGTCGGCATTGCAGTAGCATGCATGCACATCCGATACACACGCTCCTGTTGTACAGCCTTGCGTGATTGCTTGCGGCAGGGGTGCAGCATGAATCTTTGCACACTCCGTCGAGGTACCATGCTACAAACTGCGAGATCATAGCAGCAGCGAATCCAGCCCTCGGCCTGGACATGATTGAACGACGTTGGGAGTTTTCGCATGTAGGAATTGCTGCGCGTGATCCAGCCGTGTGCATTTCCGGTTTGCTGGGACAAAGGCTCGTGCGGGGGCCACCGAGATCAATGTACTGGTGGCTGGCACTTGAACATATGGCAGACTCGCAGGATGTTCTTGGGTCGATTGTACCGGCACGCGGAGGGAGAGAAAGGGAGAGGGAGACAGAGACAGAGACAGAGACAGAAACGAGACAGTAGTGTTTAGTTGTGTGCAGGTTTGGGTTGTGCCTGTAGTCCCGATTTCGTCGTCGCAGGCAAGGAAAGAGAAGGGCATGGGCATGGGACACAGGAAGGATATTCAATTTAGCCGCTGGCAGCGGTCACCCAGAAAAGAGGAAGCACGTGGTTGGGCTTGTTAAAAGACGGCGGAAAATCAGACCACATGCTATGTTCTTATCATCATATCTGCAGAAAGTGTGAGCAGAGCTTGCGAATTTTCAGCGCCTGTTAGCTCGTGAAGTCTTCTAGACGCGTGTTGACCTCTGGAACCTTGGGAGAACACGCGGAAAAACCTGCGGAATCCTGAGGTGATGAGTCCCTACAGTGGTTCCACCGGTGATTTGATGACGATGGTTGAGCCAGCCCTTGCCAGTGCCACACAAGATATTGAGAACAGCAACATTCTTCCAGGCAGATCGGGATCGGGGTTTACGATAGGTTGAGAAAAGACGAAACATGTGGTGCAGGCTACCGATTACGAATGCTGCTGGTGGACACGAAATGCAACGCAAGAGATGCCACCGTGGCGACAGTTACGGCATTGTCGACGGGTGTGCCCAAACACATTATTTTCGGCGGCTTGACAGAAGCAGAAGTTGGAGCTGATGGCACCAAGCAAATCTACGCAATGCTGCAAGCTGAACTTCATGGCAGGTGATTCTTGCAGTTCTGCGTGCGAAGCTATAAATGATGCGGCTTCTTTCTTCAATGTGCTTCAGGCCGAATCATGCGGGTGTAGGATGGTGTAGGTGAGGGTGTAGCAGCATGGGATATGACATGTCGAGGTTCGTCGTGCGGCAAGCCTGGGCAGGTAGGTCCGGGCTGCACGTCTACGAGCTTGAGCGATTCGGCACCCTGGCGTGTTGAGAAACAAACACTTCTTGTGACATTGCCCTCTGCAGCTGTTCTGGGTTTCTGCATGATCTGATTTGTTTCGGGCCACGATGAGCCAAGGTCCGGTACCCCTACTTCACCCGAATGGCTCCGTCGTATCGATTCAACATCTTGGCCGTATACGAGTTCATGAAACTCCTGCATTTTCATAGAGTTGGCGTCGTGATGCTTGGATGCATTGTGCATGACGGGGAAACACGCGTTTGAGCAGCCAGCCCGTGGCTTTTGTGATACTCGTTTACAGCTGCTCGCTTCGAGGCACGGGTTTAACGCTATCAACATCCTTGCGAAGGACGTCGGGGGAAAGTCGGCGGGGGGGGGGGGGGGGGGGGNNAGGGGTAGGGTTTTCTTGAGGGTTTAGGGTTCGGGACCCTAGGTCGCACCATGGTGTTCATCAAGTGAGAGGCACTTTTTTCAGACACGGCGAAGCCTCCAGGGGACTTCGTTCGCAGCCTGTGGTTTCTTCCAAAAGAATTAGATGCGAGGACATGTTCGTGGAGCTTATCCAGGCAGATGTGGATTCTGAGGCGTATCCATGGACAATCCTGCACATAAGCGCCGTCACCAGCGCGGGTAACATTCCCGATGCCCAGCATGCGCTGGCCGAAATGCGTCGGACAGACTCACGCATCAACTTCGTGGCGCTGTATGCAGACACTGGGTCCATGTTGCTGTGCCAAAGTTACAAGCTAAACATGCTCTCCCCGGACTACATCTTCATCGTGGCATCTGGTTGGTGGAACCCTGGTTTCATCTTGGAGAGAGCAGGTGCCGCGGATTGTCCTTGCACTGCAGAGGAGTTGCACCGTGCAGCATATGGTATGTTGGCGCTGGATCGCGGTCCTATGCAACAAACCAATGATCTGCATGAACTCTCTGGTGTGCGACTTGCAGACATCTATGCAAACTACACATCCGAATGTAATGGCTTTGCCAACGGCAATGGCCCTTGCAACCACCAGTGGGCTGCATATTTCTACGATGGCTTGTGGTTGATTGCGCATGTTCTGCATGCTTATTTGGTAGATGGAGGGAGGCGGGGCACGGAGACAGTTTGCAGAAGTTAATTGCTTTCAAAGACTGAAAGAGCAGAGCTGGCAGCCTCTGAGGTCAATATCCGATCTGCGAACTGAAGCCTCGCGCCAAGCCCTTTATGACTTGTCACTTTCAACAGACTTCGTCGGCCTGACTGGACGGGTGCGGCTTTTCAACTCCGTGGATCCAACTACAACACCTCCCTCACATGGAGACCGGGAAGGAATCATCCTTTTCCGCCAGGTGTCTTAGCGAAAGTCAGAGCTTCATGCGGATAATGATGAAGTGCTCATGTTCATCATCTTGGATGCAAAAGCTATGCAGCCCACGCGTGATCCGTTCTGAGGTGGTCGGAAGCTTCGACAATGCCTTTAATGAGCTAGCCTACCGGACAGATTCTGGAATAGAGTTCAAGGCAGACATCGCTTGGAGCCCTGATCCCTTGCACCATCTTTCCTGTAGCACTGGAACTTGTGATTTATCTTCGGGGCATGTGCCCAAAGATCGTGGAGACAGTTGCCCGGATGGAACAGTGTTTTCTATCGAACTTGGTTGCATCCAGTGCCCTCCTGGCGAGTACCTCAGATCGCATTTTTTCATTTCGATGAAATGGCCTTGGGTACTTCCTCACCTGGCTGTGGCGAAAGTTTGCTTTTCGCCACGACCAGGTATGCCACGAGTGGGATGCAGGAATGTGGTGAATGTGCACCAGGGTCTTTCGCAGACCAGCCCGGAATGGCAGGCTGCACTTTGTGTGGTGCTGGTACGAAGGCGCCATTCCCGCGGGCATCGTCGTGCCAGGATTGTCCTGCAGGACGGGGCAGAATAAGTTTCCTTCCGTTTGTTTCTGGAGGGCTTCGGGAGATGCGTCAGGCAAATCGGCCGACATGAAAAAACAGCTGAGACGGACGTTTGGAGCATGTTTGCCGCGGGATGTCCCACCATGCTTCGTGGTGGCTTGATCGCGTTGTCGGTTGCTGCCCCAGGCCAGTACATGGACGAGCGGGGTGCTTCGCAATGTGTCGCCGGCACATTGTCCTGCCTGCTCTTCGGTCGAAGCATGGGCGCACCATGTCATATCATGCTTTCGTTGAAAGCGTGAGGGTTCCATGCGTACATATGCGTACAGTTGGCCGCCAGGCAAGAAGTGTCCGCTGGGGCAATATGCAGAAAATGTGGCTAGGGTGGCAGTGGTTAGCAGTTGTGGTCTTGGCTTCTGCCTGGTAGCACCAATTCGACAGCTTCTAAGATTCTAACAGTAGCCGCGACGAAACGCAGATTGTTCCTGTTTCACCGCATTCCGCAGACAAGCTGAGGACGGCCAGCAGCAATGCACCATGTGCCCCCCGGGCCAGACCACGAGTTTTGAGGCAGAGTGTTTGGGAGGAGAGCTTGTGCAGGGAGTGCCTGCAACGTCCTTTGCCTCAGCCCCTGAGGGCGCTGCCGAGCTTTCCGTCTGCACCTGTGACGGCTTCTATTACCAGCAGCAGTGCATCAGATGTGCCTTCGGGACACGCTTTGTGGCAGGGTCCTGTGCCCTTTGGCTTGCACTGGCTATGCTTCGGTGTGAACAGGCTGTTGAGCTGCAATGACGGCGCCCGACTCGCAAGTATGTCATGTATTCATGCCGCACGAACAGACAGACAGACAGACAGGCGGGCAGGTAGACATGCAGGCAGCCAGCCAGACAGACAGACAGACAGACCCAGACCGACAGACCGACAGACCGACAGACCGACAGACCGACAGACCGACAGACCGACAGACTGACAGACCGACAGACCGACCGACCGACCGACAGACGGACAGACGGACAGACGGACAGACGGACAGACGGACAGACAGACAGACAGACAGACAGAGAGACAGAGAGGCAGAGAGACATAGAGACAGAGAGACAGCGAGACAGAGAGACAGAGAGACAGAGAGACAGAGAGACAGAGAGACAGACAGACAGACAGACAGAGACAGACAGAGACAGACAGAGACAGACAGAGACAGATAGAGACAGAGAGAGAC
>CAJNDV010031150.1:20750-39852 GCA_905221635.1 Symbiodinium sp. CCMP2456 | reverse complement strand
GGGGGGGGGGGGGTAAATTAAATTGAATACTCGGCAAAAAGGTTATCCTCACTACTAGGGATACCGGGGAACCTCGACTTTGTTCCGTTCTTTGTGCATGTGGAAGGGGGGAGGGCGGGTGATTTTTGGCGCAAATACTTTCGAGTGCTGTGCCTGAGGTAATCATACTTAAAATTTCTTGTAGCCCCAATTTGACGGGTGTAGGGGTTACATGTTTCGGGCAATCAAAAACTTCTTGTGGCATCAATACAGTTTTCGAAGCCATAAGAAACTCTCACACTTGCATAGCAGAAAACAGAAAGTTACAGGACGAGCCTAGCAGAATCAGAGCTCTCCCAGAAAGAGGGGCAACAACGGAAACAATAATCAGGGACAAACAAATCTGAATAACAGACGGAAAGATGTCATAAAGAAAGAAAGACATAAAAAATACAAGGAACTAAATGACGAAAGAGCGAAAGCAAGACATACATTATTTAACAGTAGGGAGGACAAGGCGAGGAAAGCACTGCATCCCTGCGAGCGGCTGAAGCCATTCATCATATTCAAGGAGTCATGTTGCGGTGTTGCGTTCTTTTTCTTTTAATTCTGCCTCCATCTTCTTAGGGGCCCTGCACCCTAGACTCGGGCTCCAAGAACGAGCTTTAGGGAGCCTAAGGTTTAGAGTTTAGGCTATAAGGTTTAGGGTTTAGGTTTAGGTTTAGGTTTTAGAGTTTAAGGTCTAGGGCCTAGACCTTAAGCCCTAATCCCCGAAGGACAAGAAACTGGGCCAAGACAGCTTGCCTTGCAGGATCCTGCATGTTTAAACCGAAGCCTGCTTTATACGCGTAGTGCTATTAACATGGGTTCGACTGTTATGTTGATATAAGGTGGAGCGATGCCCCAATCCTTAAGACTCAAGTTATAAGACCCTCAACTCCTCACTCTGAAGCCCTATAAGCCCTAAACCCTCAATCCCAAGCCCAGCCGAAACAGCAACCTCAAGAAGCTCATTTGAGTTTGTGTGTGTTCGTGTTTTTCGACTGGGAGTGCTTGAGACTTCTGAGGCATCGAGTTAGGTGTGCGGAACCCAGAGAGCCCAATACCCCGAAATTAAGGAATATACCTTAAGTTGTAGGACCCTTGCTATTAAGGTTTAAGGTGCATTCCATAATTAAGGCGTATTGGGCTCTCTGGGAAACACAAGAACTCGTATCCCATCTCCCACAATGCTTGCAGATGTACATCTGTATGTATGCTTGCTTGAGTGTATCTATGTCTGTTGTTTGTACATGCATGCATGCTGCATGGATGTATGCACACATGCGTGTAGATGTGTAGGTACACTCGTATGTTTGTATGATTGTTTGCATGTATGTACGTATGTATGGATGGATGTGTGTATGTAGGTAGGTATGTCGAGATGTCGGGAGCTGGACAAAAGATGTAATAGAATTATCTCCTTTTCTACACGGCGTCTCTCTCTCTCTCTCTCTCTCACCGGAACCGGAACTTGCATGGTCCAGGCCGGATGATGGCAGCAGCCTTTCCAGCTGTACCCTCGGACTGCCCTGGATGTTATAGTGACTTCGGGAGAGTTAGTGCGGCTCTGGGGGTCTAGGGTTTAGTGTTTATGGCCTAGGGTCCTAAGGTTTATGATTTAAGGCTTAGGGTTTAGGGTTTGAGGTTTGGGCTTTAGGGTTTAAAGGGCTCCGTGTTTAGGAACCGAACAGCGGTTCCATCCGAGTAACAAGCAGCGGCTGGGGCCGCAATGGGCGTGTTGAGCATGGATTCTTGGGTTCGGCGTCTCAGGACCTCGTTCAACCTAGAGACTTCAATATCCCTTAATTAAGGAATATACCTTAAATCCTATTAAGGATCCCACTAGCAGTTAAGGAATATTCCTTAATTAAGGGATATTGGAGTCTCTGGGAACTTTGAGGTTTTGTGCGCTTCGATGTTACGTGGAGGTTCATGGGTAGTTATAAGTGGGGTTATAAACTGAAGTAGGGTAACTGTAACTACACCCCGTATTAGGGGACTTATAGCCCCATTTATAGCTACCCATGAACCTCCAAGTACTGTAGAAAGCCGGTCTGGTTTATGCCCTGGAAACGCTCGACCATGCGGCTCGGATCAGTCGCACAAGAACTTGTGTTGCAGCAGATAGCAGGGCTCGTCGAGTAGATCATGCAGAGTCGTTGATTTTTCTGGTATGCTGCGTGATTGTCAGGTACATGCGTTGATATCCTGTGCCCCTTATTCATAGTGCAAAAATGCGAGCTCGATGCTTGTTTGTCGGCACGGTTCTGCTTGGATCTGCAGGCTTCTGGTGGATATCCGAGTCCCCCAACTTTCAGTCACTCCGTGCAGGTGTCGCGGGCTCTTTTGCTGAAGCTCCGCGAGCAGACTTTGCTGCAGCATCGCGGGAGAATCGATCAACTGAGCCTCACATCGCCATCGACGGAAACATCCGAAGCAACGACAGCACGATTTCGCTTGCTGAACCTGAGTTGCTAGAGAGTGCTGTTGAACTGTCCACATCTGTTTCTCAGTCAGCAGCCGCCGACGTGCAGCCGACGACCTCAACGACACCGTGCATGGAGCCTTCGCTTCCTCCAGCGCTGTCAGATGCCGATGCGGCAAGCCTGAGATCAGCCGTCAAAAAGATGACGAAGAAGTGGGGATATGAGGAGGCTGAGAAGAACTTCAAGCCGTTCAAAGGTTTGCGCTTTCTGGATATTGGTATGGGTCAAGGACCCATGGGCGTTGTAGCCATGGAGGCAGGTGTGCAGTCCTACTGGGGTTTCTGGTTCCTGTAAAGCAATACAGTTTGTTTCCTTACAAAAATCAGAATCAAAATCCGCTAAACCCATAAAGCCCCTAAGCCCTGAAACCCCCAAACCCCAAACCCGTTAATCCTACTCCCTCAACCGCCTAAACCCTACACCCAGGTTTGGATCCTGCCCTCTGCATCAACAAGCCCGCGCGCACGCGCAACCGAAGGATGGGCAGAACACCGAGCGAGGGTGACTCTGTACTAGTAGAAGAGCAAGTAAACTTAAACCCTTTTAGGGCTAATGTCTGAATCTGTATATATACCTATATGCACACATGTATATGTATGCAATATATATATATATACATATATATATATATATATATAGCATACATATATATATATATACACATGCGTGTATGTCTGCATATATGTTCATAATCGTGTATATTTGTATAGTGTGTGTATATATATATATACATATGGAGATACATACTCTCCGTATTCTGAATGAGAACAAGTATAGACAACCCGCAAGGTTAAGCTTTACGTTCCCCTCTCAGGTAACTCCCTAAACCCTAAACCCTAAACCCTAAACCCTACACCCTAAACCCTGAACTATAGAAGCCTCCGGAGCCGAATAATCCCCTTGAAAAAAGGAGCCACGACGGTCCGCATCCCCTCCAACTTAAAAAAAGGAACACTACAGCTCCGTTTTACAGAAACCTTACTCCGTTTTACAGAAACCTTATAACAACATCAGAAAGGAGCCCAAGGAGGGCCCTAAACCCTCAAACACAACCTTAAATTACTAAGCCCTAAACCTTCAACCCTAGACCTCAAGCCCTAAACCTAAATCACCAAACCCTAAACCCAACGTTTCTAAACCCTAAACCCTTCTAAGGTGAATGCAAGCAACTCTTGGGCCCGACGTGCAAAACCACTTGTGCACGGTACCAGCGTTGTATCTAGGCGGCAGGGTTTAGGGTTCCTTGGAAGGAACTATAGAGGCTCCTATAAAGGGATCTATAAGGTCTATAAAGGGTTCTATAAGGGAACCTTCCTATAAAGGGATCGGTAAGGGTTCCTATAAAGGGATTTATAGGCGTACTGTAGGGGTTTAGGGTTTAGGCGGCAGGGTTTAGGGTTCGGGATATCGGGTTTGGGGTTTGGGTTCAGGGTTTGGGGTTTCGGGTTTACGGCTTAATCATACGTGTATAGGGTTTCGGGTTTGGTCAGGGCTGTAAGCTTTTTATGGGTTTAGGGGTTTAGGGTTTTGTTCGGTCACTAGTTTTATGAAGGAGCTAAAGATCGGAATGTTGCAGGGCCGGCAAGAACAACCCAGGTATGACCGCAGCGGCTGAGAAGTATGGCACATTTCCTTTCACTGGGGTTCAAATCATGCAAGCCTTCCCAGGCGGGGACACAGGGGTAGATGTTTACTGGTTTGCATCCGGTTGACAATCAGGGGCGTCCCTAAACCCTACGCTCCTAAACCCCATTCCTCGGTATGGATGCGGCTTGCACTGCCAGGTTGTTTTGTTGACAGTTTTGCGGTTTAGGCTGACATAACTTGCTATGTATTCCTGGTAAATGCGAGCTGAAGTTGTCAATACTCCATTCCCCAGGAAAAGTGATTCTGCTTCCCGGCACCTTCGAGACGATTCAACCGACTGGCCTTATCAAGCGTGGCGACTTCGATGCGGCCGGCATGTTTATGGTTAGCGAGCACTTGCCGGATAACCGGCTTGTGGTGGAAGGTGTCTTTGAGTGGACGAAGCCTGGTCAGCTATACTACATCAAGCATCATAACTACTACGGCTTCGACGGCCATCATCAAGAGCTGAAGGACCCTTCAGCCTATGATCCCAAGAATGCTGCCCATCAAGGCGTCGCATTCTGGAATCACTTGGAGCCCTCCAGTTGGATCTTCAACAGCACCGATATGAATCGGATAAGACTGGGAGATCTCATGGCCTTAGTTCACGTTTACTTTGAATGTGCCTGGCGTGCAAACATTGATTTGAAATGGGCCAAGGCCCTTGATGACAGACCGGAGTTGCTTCAATCGCTCGAACGACGTGGATTCGCTCATGCAGAGCTGCTGGTTAACAAGTGGGCCGGCTCTTGTCAAAGACGTGAAGAAGCTCTGGATGCTCCCTGGCTGGCATCACGGATGTGGTTCCATCCGCCATCGGACGGCTCCTATTCACCGCGGCCTTTTCCCAAAGAGTTCAGTCTAAAGAACCTCGAATGTGGGCATAGCCTGAAGAAGCACAAGCAGTACCTTAGGGGCACTTAGAAATAATTTTAATCTTTGGTTACTATATACCCTAAGAAGCAGCTAAAAATATAATTTTTGCTAGGGGTCTAAGTTCATCATAGGTACCCCCTGGATGGTATTCTTTATGCTCCACCTGGGCTTGGCCATCGCTTGGTGAAGTACCTCTCTGCAGGTCCCTCATGCCCATAGGAGCTGCGATCGCGACATGCATCCTAAACCCTAAACCCTAAACCCTAAATCCTAACCCCTAAGCCCATAGGAGCTGCGATCGCGACATGCATCAGAAGACCGAGCTCAGCATGAATCCGGGTGTAAGTTGCTGGGCTCTTTTATCAGGAAATCAGTTAAAGCTACCATAATACTGTTGATGGGCAAAATTCTGCATGACCCAAATATAGTATAGTACCATAAATCCCATGGTTTAGGTATATAAGGTCATGCAGGATTTTGTCCATCAACCGTAGGGATCTATGTCATGCAAAGGAGTGTGTGTTAGTGACTGTTAGTGTACCATAATATGGAAACCTTGTTGTTTTCTATAGGTCCCAATTACGGTAACTTAAGTTAGCCTCCATATCCAGAACCAAGGTCACGACGAAGACTTGACCTGGAGGGCACCCGGTGCGGGTGGAAGGAGACCTAGGATGTCGGCCCATCAATTGGGAGATCAGTGAGGCTCACGGCGGCACTCTTGCCCGGCACATGCTTGAAGGATCCTGGGACTTAGTAAATATGGCTTTAAGTAAGGCAGCTTTAGTTATAAATACCTTTAACTTACAACCCAAATCGAGGTACGTATAGCCTTCCTTACTAAGTCCCATGAACCTCCAAATGCTGGACCATGGAGTATCCCTTCAAGATTGCGCAAGTCAGGTGAAGGTCTTGGTATGCTCCTCCTCGCGATGGCATGGCATGCTTGCTCAGTGGAACTGTCTCCGCGGCGAACGACGTTCAGACTTCCGCATCACCAGCATCGAGATCGAATCCTCCAGCTGTACTGGTGGCTATGCAGCCTCTGAAGAATGGCTGTGTAGTAGTTTCGAAACCCGCAAACCGAAAACACCAAACCTTGATCCCAAACCCAATCTAACCCTAACCCTACAACCTGAAGGCTCTAAAACCCGACACCATAAACCAAGAATCCCAAGCCCTCTGCAAGAAAGAGCAAAAATCAATCCGAAGCCAAAGAAACCCTAAACCCTAAACCCTAAACCGACCCTAAAGTCTTCGTGCTCGCATGCAATCCGCGCGCAGGAAAGAGGTGGCCCAGGATTGGTCTTTAGGTTTGGGGGTTTAGGGGGGCTTTAGGGTTTAGGATTTAGGGTTTAGGGTTTAGGGCTTAGGGGGGCTTTAGGGTTTAGGGTTTAGGGTTTAGGGTTTAGGATTTAGGGTTTAGGGTTTAGTGTTTAGGGTTTAGGATTTAGGGTTTAGGGTTTAGGGTTTCTGGGGGCTTTAGGGTTTAGGGTTTAGGGTTTAGGGTTTTAGGGTTTCTCATGGGTAGTTTTAGGGTTTAGGGTTCAGGGTTCCTTTAAGGGTTCTACGAAGGTTTAGGGTTTAGGGCCTACTGGCAGGTCCTTAAAATTCGGGTTGGGGTTCCGTGAAGGGTTCTACAAGGGTTTAGGGTTTAGTGGGAGGTGTCTTAGTAGGGTTTAGGAGTTTAGGGTTTGGACACCCCGACAGTTTCCCCCAAACTCTTTGGTCCTAAGCCGCAAACCCTGAACCAAATTCAGACCCCCCCAACGACCCTGTAACAAAAACCCGAGAAGTACCCACTATTCCGGACCTTTAGGGCTCTATTAAAGGGCACCTTGAGTCCTAGTAAACCCTAAACCCTAAACCTTTGGTTTAGGGGTTAGGGTTGAGGTAAACCCTTATAAACCCTAGGCCCTAAACTTTAAGGTTTAGGGTTTAGGGTTTACTCTAAACCCCAAGCCCTATGTTCCCTAAGCACTTTTACCCCTAAGCCCTACTTGGGTGGTTGTCAAGATTATGGTCCCTTTTGGGGTACCCTAAATAGTAGGGGCCGTATTATAATAAGGACCCAAAAAAGGGACCATAATTTTGACAACCACCCAAACCCTAAACCCTAAACCCTAAACCCTAAACCCTAAACCCTAAACCCTAAACATAAGCACGTTTACCCCTAAGCCCTACTTCGACATGGTGAAGCAAGCGACCGGTAGCGCCGAGGATCTGCAGAGAGCGAAGAGGACGCTGGGTTTGCTTTGGCTTCATAGGGTTCTATTAGGCTCGAAAAGTTAGAGTTTAGGGGTTCTATTAGGTTCGAAAAGTTAGAGTTTAGGGGTTCCATTAGGTTCGAAAAGTCAGAGTTTAGGGGTTCTATTAGGTTCGAAAAGTTAGAGTTTAGGGGTTCTATTAGGTTCGAAAAGTTAGAGTTTAGGGGTTCTATTAGGTTCGAAAAGTTATAGTTGAGGGTTTAGGGTGTAGGCTATAAGGGTTCGATAAGGGTTCGAGAAGTGTTCCATAGGGGTTCCATAGGTAATAAGAAATCCAGGTTTTTGGGGCTTAGGGTTTCGGGGACTTTGGGCATTTTAGGGCATAGGTCCATTGTTTTGAAAAGGGCATGGCGGTTGGAGAGTTGGGGCTTGCCTTTACCCAGACCCCCGGGAGGATCTAGAAAGTAGATCCCTTAAGGGGGGTTCCTGTAAAAAGCCTTTAGTAGTATAGGGTCCCAAATTGGAGGTTCTACTCTCTAGATCCTTCCGAGGGTCTGGGTACAGGTCTGTCAGTGCTCTTGGTGTTTTCTCGAGCTTCCCTAAGAGCCCAGGTAGACCAGTTTTACAGACTTTGGGGCCCACAGTCTATGAATAGTACCTCTTTTGGGCTAGTTGGAGTCTTAGAGGTTTCCTATACTGGTCGGAGGTTTCGGGATTTCAGATTCAGGTTTAAGCTTAGGTCGTCCGGGGCTTGGGATGTAAGATGTTCGAGCCCATAGATTCGATTGCATGGCGAAGACGTGAAGCATTGCATCGCGCTGAGACGTGTGCCGTTCTCTCGTACTAAACCCTAAGCCCAACACCTCCCAAAACCTTGCTTGACTTACTTGGAGGTTCACGGGTAGTTTCAAGTAGGGTTATAAGCCCCCTACCATTGATGTGGGTCATAATGTAGGGGCCTAAATCATGAATTGCCCATACTAGTTTGGGGGTTCCTTATTCTCAATATAGTATAATATCCCCCAGCACCCTAACTCATTATTAAGGCCCTATGCTAACCGTAGCTAGCCTACATTTTGCGAGTGTTTGCAGTAACGCGAACAGGATGTCCGTAACGGGAACCCGTAACAGGAGCCCTAAACCCTAAACCAAAAACCCTAAATCCTAAACCCTAACAGGAACGGGGACCGACCCTTTAAGAGCAACCACCAGTTCCTGTAACACCCCCCCAGGCCGCCCCTCGTAACAGGGGTTGAGGGTTTAGGGTGTAGGGGTTTAGGGTTTAGGGTTTAGGGTTTAGGGTTTAGGGGTTTAGGGGTTTAGGGTTTAGGGTTTAGGGGTTTCGGGGTTTAGGGTTTAGGGTTGTGGGGTTCCAAGAATGATTTGTTTCACATCCACCTGTTCTTGTGGGCTCGCCTACTCATGGGCCGCTTTCCGGGCCCCCACTTCTATGGCTTCAAGATGTCATGTCATGTAGCATTAGAAACTGACCTCATACGTCCACAGCAACCTTTGTCCTGAATTTCCGGTGGCTACTCTAGAATAACATTGCATGTGTCTGCTGCGTGTGAAACCTGCGAATTTCGTGACTTGTGTGCACGATCGTATGACGAAGGCTCCGGTGTGTAGTCTGATCACTTCTTTCTTCGTCCTACTTCCGGTGCTAAGAGCTGACCGAAACCCCCAAACCCCCAATGCCGCTCTCGAGCACCCTGAAACACTAAACTCCTAAACCTCCTACATACCTCTGCAGGGGCAAAGTGGTAAAACCCGAAAGCCTAAACCCGCAACCCAGAAAGCAAGCCAAGCTGGCACTGGTCAGTCCACGATGACGTGCAAAAGCCTAGCCCCGCCACCAGTAGTAGTAGTGCTCGTAGCACGGCAACTTCGACTTGCGTTAGTAGGAACCTTCTTGTAAGATAAAACATCCATATTCTTTCGACGAAAGCGGTACGAAGAACCAATTTGTCGCTTCAGAGACAAGGAGTGTATTGCCACTATCATTTTATGTCCGAAACCGTGAATCTGCTTCAACCCCAAAACTTTTTTATGTCTCGAACGAAACATAGGCGTCAGCAAAAGGCTTCCATGGTGTCAAAGTAGGGGACCGAAAACCGGTCCCCCACACGAGTTCCAGCATACTTTCGGTTGCTTGGCTTTCCTGGGACAGTTCCTGTTACGCTCCTGGTGCGGTTCCTGTTTCTGTTAGCCTGTTAGCCCTTGCTCCCGTTACGACCCCCAGAACTGGTTTCCATTACTTCCCAAACGGGTTCCTGTTACTGCCCGCGCCCGGCAGTACATTTTGCTCTACTTATAACTACCCTAAACCCTAAACCCTAAACCTTTAAACCCTTTAGACTCCTGAAAGGAACCCGACTTATAACTAAAACCTAAACCCTTAAACCCTGAACTACTGAACTACCCATGGACCTCCAAGTAAAGACACTTGATAACTTGGGAGGACGGCGAGCTCTGCATCTCCGGCAGACAGGTGCCAGCGGTTTCGGGGGCGCAAGGGAGGCGGAGTCGGAAAGCGGTTTCTTCAAGGCTTCCGTTTAGGGCCCCTTTAAGGGCTCTTTTAAGGGATGGTAGGGCTTTGGGCTCCTTTAGCGGGATCCTTTAAGGATTACTATAGTGAACCGCAAAACGATTGGGACATATATTTGGGATGACAAGTGCTGGAATTGTTGGAAGTTTCCTATAATTCCCCCTTAAAGGGATGATGTTCCAATTTTCTGGCTTGTACTGTAGGGTCCTTTTGAGGGATCTTTCAAGGGTTCCTTTAGGTTCCTGCAAAGGGTTCCTTTAAATAAAAAGGGCGCCTCTGCGGGATCTACAAGGTTCTACAGGGTTTTAGGGTTTCAGGATTTTGTGTTGATAGGGTGTAAGGTTCGGGATTTGGGGTATAGGGCGATGGGAACTGGAGCTTAGGTACGTGAGCCGTCAACATGTTCGATAAGCACCAAGCGGACTTTGCTTGCTGGAGTTCTCAATATTGGAGGTCTGTTGTTTTGTTAAGGGGGGTCCCTTACATTGAGGATCGGCAGAGCTGTCTCTAGGTTTCATAGTTACTTTGTCTTCTGAAGTTCCGGAACCTTGGGTTCACTAGGGTCTTGCATGTTGGATTACCATCGGGGTTTAGGGTTACGGTTTGCATTTCGGGGTTAGGCTTCCCACGGGTCACAGGTGCATTGGGGCTTCGGAGAAAAAGTCGGAAAAAAGGGATGACGTAGGGGCCTAAATAATAAGAATATCTTTTAGGGGTTCCTTATTACAGTCATAGCATAATATGCCCCAAACCCTATTCCAATTACTAAGGCCCCCCTAAACCCTAAAACCTGAACCCTGAACCCCGAACCCTAAACCCTAAACCCTGAACTCTGAACCCTAAACCCTAAACTACCCTTGAAGGTCCCTGGATCGTTCTACGATGCAATCATTACGGCACCAAACTGCTCCTCGCACGGTACCCGAATCCACTGTAAAGTCGAGCCGCCTTAGAAGCACAGGCCCTTCATCATCACTGCATGAATTAAGAAGGATATACGATATCCGAGCCACTTTTTTCATATGCAGGCTGTCTCACGTGTTTGACTGGGGTACTAGGGTTACGGAATGAGGGGCTTGGGGTTTGGTTCAAAAGCAGACGGAGTTTTCGGATTCCACGAAAGCCGCAGAAAGCCAGAGCGTAGGAGCTTCCACAGTCGTGAGAAGGGAAATTATCACCACATCATCTTCACCATGATGGTGAACGTTTCATTTTCCACGAACCCTCGTTTTCAGCATCATAGTCGTGATGGTGTGCGCGAAGAGTCCCTTGCATAGTGTATCGAGTGGCTATCTATGTCATAAACACAGGCATAGGAGTAGTTATCCGCTTCAACTGCCCGAAACCCTAGACCCTACACTAGAATCGCAGCTGAGATCCTCCCAAACCCCTTGTCGAATCATGCGGCGTCACTGCGCAGCCCTAAACCACACTTACCCTAAACCCTAAACCCTAAACCCTATAAGCCTTGAAACGTAACATCCATGCCTTGAGACCTAAACCCCTACCCCCCAACCCCCTTTACAACGCTAGCACCCTGAAGCCTAAACCCTATAAACCCTAACCCCAACCCCCTGTACAACCCTAGCGCCCTGAAGCCTAAAATAGAGATCACATCCCAAAAACTAGGAGTTTCAGACACCCTAAACCTTGAACCCTAATCTGGGTTGCTTTTCAGGAACATAAATTAAAATTAAGTTACTACCATGGGATATATAAGGAAAAATAGGGTTTCCCCCTTCTGGCTAACTTAATTCAAGCTCCTTAACAGCAACCCAATAATTAACAAGAGATCCCAGGAAAGACCCCGGCATTGACCTTACCAGAGAGCCCAATACCCCTTAATCAAGGAAAACACCTCAACGTATAAGGGGCCTCAATATTAAATCTTGTTTAACCTATAACCCTATAAGTAGCCAATCGGAGAACTGCTATTTGACGTTATATCTTTGCCCTAACGTCGGGGCCTGAATTTTTGCCTGTACTATTTTGGTGGCTCCTTGGTATAACTATGGAATAATGGGTCCCAAAGCACTATTATCTGTTTTGGGCCCGGTTGTTGAAGAAGAGAGTAACACGGGATCCCAAGAAAGGCCCCACAATGACATTGTCGGACACTTGTAAATTTAACGAACCCAAACTAATGGAGTAGACCGCTCATTTAAAGAACTCCCCCCCCCCCCCACCACACCCTTCTAGAGCGCTCATCAACAATTCTACGAAGCACTTGCAAGACCCACATCCAACTGCTAGCAAGACTTTCGTGAAATCCCTGTAAAAACCGACTGGAAGCCTCCAGACAAAGACTCCAACAAATCCTTCCGTGAGGTGGGCGAAGGCTACCTCAATCGCCCTGAGCTCACAAGAAGGAGATGGATCTTGACTCGGCGTTTACTTAGGGTCTTAAGGTTCACAGGGTTTCATAGGGCTTCGGGTTGGTTCTTTTTTTGACCATGTTTCTTCATTGTCCTGGAGTCTTCAGCTTTGTTTTGAAGAGGGTTTAGGATTTAGGGTTTAGGGTTTGGGGCAGACTTTAACTTGTTTGTTCAACTCTTGTTTGTTTGCCACGCGGTTTTACTCAAGGGGTTAGAGTTGCGATCTCGGTTCATTACGGCTCAGGAGTTGGAGTGGCGAGTTTTGTGTTTTCCTATCTCCAACATACTACTACAGAGGCCTAAATAATTACCAAGACCATTGCAGAGGTTCCTTGTTATTCTTATAGTACAATATACCTTCAAACCCTATTCTAATTATTGAGGCCCTATTACTTTGTTTCCTGTTTGATTTTGGGTGCCCTCTGCAGTCTTGATTCTAAACTCTGAATACCACCAACCCCATGTCCTAAACCCTATAAAGCCCAAACATCAAATTTGAACAGTAGGACAACATAGAGATTCTTGTTGCTTATGTTTTTTGTGGGCAGAGTCTGCGGCTTTGTTGCTGGAACTTAAGGGTTTCGGGTTATGCTTTAAGGTTAAGGGAAACTACAGGTGGGGAGTTTAGGGTATATAGGGCTTCTATAAGTCTTCTATAAGGTATATAGACCCTCTACAAGGCTCCTATAACGGTAACTACCCACCTGAAAATGTCCTAGACTTGGGGGTATATTCCCTAATCCCTAAACCCTAAACCCCTTATAGATCCCTTTAAGGAGCCCTTTTAAGGTGATTAAGGTTTGAGGATTGGGAGTCGCGGACGGCATAGGGCTGAATGCAGCTGAACCCGATGTGCTGCACTCCCAAGATCGCCGTACTGACCATACTGACCTTCTTGGGATTCTTGGGAGTTTAGGGTTGAAGGTATTAAGGGATTAGGGCTTAGGGTTTGGCGACAAGAAGAGCAAGAAGCAGATGAAGCACGAGAGGAGGGGGAAGCTGGAGCTGGAACCGGAGCAGTTCTGGCAGATCACTTATTTTCTTCCCGGTTCTCTCGCTAAGGTTTGTTCCCACAACACTCCGTGCCAGGACCCCAATCATCCGCTCATAGTACATCTCGGACCCGCCCACCTGGTGTTGCTGCTGCTTCCGATGCCTAAACCCTACACCCTAAACCCTAAAAGCCCTTTGTTTTATTAAACCTTCAACCCGCCCAATCTTCAAACTTCAAACTTTTTGGGTTCCTTGTTTTGTAGTAATTCGAGAGTTTTACCTTTTATTTCCCTGGCTTATTGGGGAAGTAAAGTAGCACTTCTAGTGGCCCCTATAGCAACCCTTTTAAAGGAACCCTATGACCCGAAAGCCTAAGACCAGAAAGCCCTAAAGCCCTAAACCCTAAACCTTAAGATCCTAAACCCTAAGTCCTAAACCCTAAAATCCTAAAATCCAAAACCCTAACGGTTTAAGGTTTGGGGTTTAGGGACCCCTGAACCCTGAAACTCGATGGGTGCATCGAATCTGCAGTGCAGGCAATTTCGGGAGGATGCCCTTCTGGGCCGGATCTACCTCGGCCATGGCTCCAAGTTCAGGATTCATGTAGCAGGGTTTAAGACGTGGGTCTAGGTTTTGAGTAGCGTTAGGGTTTAGGCTTTGGGGCTTTAGGGTTCAGGTAGCGTATGAGATGTTCGAACTTGGTTCAAGATCTCGGGTACATTACATGAGTTGTTCTGCGAAACGACCTCGAATGTAATTCGCTGTGGTGGTCTGGAGTATGTATCGCACAGTTGTCGTTGTTGCATGTACCTAAACCCTACACCTTAAACCCTAAGCCCTAATTACACCCTTAACCCGATGAAACCCAAAACCCCGGAACAGATAATCTATGGGTCCATGTACCCAAATAGTATATGCTTGGGCCCCAAAGTGCCTAAATAGGGACTACTTTCAGGCCAAAGTTTATACTATTTGGGCACATGGACCCCTAGGGCAAGCCCGAAATGAGATCGCATGCCAAGCGTGCGCTTCAAACCCCCGAAGCCTAATTGAGACGATATCTAAGTAGTTAGGCCTTGTGGAAAATGAAGGGCTACGGGTGTAATACTTGGAGGGTCGGGGGACTTAGTAACTGGTTATTTTAATGACTTATAAGTACTATAACTCCAATTAGGGTCCCTTTTAAGGTACTTATAAGTCTATTGATTACCTACTTACTAAGTCTCCCGACCCTCCAAGTATGGTGTAATGTGTACCAGCATCGACGCCTAAACCTATTGCTGTGCACAAGTACCGTGCTGAGGATGAAGGTCATCGAATCAACATTGCTCTGGTATAAAATTGAGGCTTTAGGGGTTTAGGGTTTAAGGTTGTGCAAGTTGCATGGGTGCGACGACTAAGGTTAAATTAACTACGAGTAACAATCCGAAAGCAACAGCAGCAAGAGCACCAGTTCATCATGCTATAGGGGCCTTAATAATTACCTATGTTTTTCGGGGGGTTCCGTCTTATAACCATAGTATAATATACACCGAAATCGGGATGCAGTATCGTCCTAAAACCCTAACCTGAAATTAAACCCTGAGCTCTCAAAGCCGAATCCTTCAATGGCAGGGGCCCATATAGGCGGCTTTTTAGATGGCGCTTTTTCCCGCGATTCTCTACCAATTACAAGCTAAGACTTCCTAGTTTTTGTGTTTCGTTTGTTTGCGTTTGTTTGGGCTCCGCTTCCTGAGGAAAAGGATGGTAACAAAACGTCGAAAACCCTAGCCTCAGTCATCTGCTTTGCTGCCCATCGTTTGAGGGAGTGGGGGTAAGGCCCTAAACTCCAATATTCTGAGACCCCAGGTTGCCCTCAACTTGAATACTTCGGTTTAGAGTTTCGGGTTTCGGGTTTAGAGTTTGGGATTTGGGGTTTAGGGTTTGGGCTCAAGGCTCGTATACTGTATACCTAATCTCATAGACACCCTTTCAAGGTGTCAAAGGAGTCTGATACATAAATGCCTTTGCAGGAACCTGAATCTAGTCAGGCCACTACATTGGGTATTCGTTTGAGTACCTAGCTTCGAGGGTCTCGGGTTGGGAAACGGGCATCAATGATTTGGGGTCGAGGGCTTTTAAACCCCCCAAAGTAGATACAATACTTGCCTCCAAACCTCTAAAAAGCGATATTATCACATACTTGTGGGGTCCAGATAGGGTTTAGGGGTGTAGTAGTGTAAGCGTCTAAAAGTTTAGAGTTAGGGTTTGAGTTTAGGAGTGTAGGGCTGGTACGGTTGATGATACAAATCCTGCATTACCCATAAACAGGAATATATTATAATTCCCATGGTTTAGGGGTCCTCAAGGTAATGCAGGATTTATATCATCAATAGTAGTGTGCGGATTTGCTGGTTTGTTGGTTTGGTCAGACTATGTCAGACTGCAGTATGGGAGGGTTTGTGTTTTTCCTGGACCCCAAATAGCAGACTTTTTTTGGGTTCCTTCTTATGGTTTAGGGTTTAGGGGGACTTCGTTGTACATGTCATTAAAAATTGCAGCTTATTTGGTGTTAAGGTCGGGTCTGCGATTTAAGGTTTTCATTTTTCGTGAGGGGTTAGGATGAAGGATTGGGTTGCATCGTCGTTCGCGCTTCAGGGAGTGGCAAGAACCCAAGACTTCAAAACCCTTAATTGAGGAATAGGATTCCTATTATAGTTTAAGGTGTAGTCCTTAATTAAGCGATTTTGGAGTGTCTGGGAAAGTCCCACCCCCTCTACTTGGAGGTTCATGGGTAGTTTCAAGCGGGGCGATAAGTCCCGTAATATGGGTTATAACTGTAGTTGCCCTACCTAAACCGTAAGCCCAAAACTCAAAACCCTAAACCCTAAAACCCTAAACCCTGAACCTCCAAGTATAAGAACCCTAAATCCTAAAGCCCGACTCCCCGAGGCTATACACGCATCACCCCCATACCTTCAGGGTTTAGGGGTTTGGGGTTTAGAGGTTTAGGGTTTGGAGGTTCATGTAGCCGATATCCTTGCAGCCCTAAGCCCTAAACGCCCGAATCTTCCAACGCCACTTGATCAAAGTGTTCACCTTGCATTACTTCGGGTGCTCTGCACACTTCTGTTGCTTAAGTTGCTGTACACAGTGCTTTAAGACAGCGTGTTCGATAAACTGCATTTCCCGGCACCGGTTCTGCCGCCTTCATCGTCGTCAAAGCCGCGGCGCCGGCAGGAACTCAAACACGCTTGGGGTTCGCCTAGACAGCCCAGTACCCCTTAAGTAAGGAATGTACCCAACAAAAACTGAATACATGATATGAACAGGCCCCCATAGTAGGAATGTTTTTCATAAGGGTATTGGGCTCTGTGGGTGGTGAGTGATACTTGCAGACCTAAACCCTAAACCCTAAACCCTAAACCCTAAACCCTAAACCCTAACAATTGGTTTCAGGCGTTATGTTTGTAGGACCTGAAGCCCTTCGCTCTGAGCCTTACTTTAGGGGTCCTAATGTAGGGGCCTTAATAGTTACGTAGGGTTTAGGGTTTAGCGTTCAGGGTTATACTAATTTTCGGGGGGTTTCATATTATTCGTTTAGTATAATCTACCCCAAAACCCTATTCTAATTAGTAAGGCACCTACACCCTAAACCCTTCTGGCAACCCATATAGAACCCTTTTAAGGAACCATTTAAAGGAACCCCCAAAGCATTATTCTATTTATCAAGGTCCCTATTTATAACGCTGTATTTTGGGAACCTGAAAAAGTATGGTTTTCGGAGACCTCAACTAATCCCTAAACCCTAAACCCTAAACCCTAGACCGTCTCAAAGAGACCCAAGGGCTCTCAGGATTCAGGGATGATATTTTAGGACTTGCTTCAGGGTTTAGGGTTTACAGTTTAGGGTTTAGGGTTTAGGGTTTAGGGTTTAGGGACGGTTTAGGATAGAGTTTGCATTTATACTCCCTGGGAGATCCTGGGCCCTTGGGACTTAGTAAGTACGGTTATAACTAAGGTAACTATACTTATAAGCCCAATTAGGGGACTTATAACCTTACTTACTAAGTCCCATGATCCTCCAAGTAGGGTTCGGGATTTAGGGTTTAGGGTTTTTACGATTGAGAGCCCAACTTCGGGTGCGGGGCTTCGGGTTTAGGGCTGTCTAGAGTTTAAGATTTAGGGTCCAGGGTTTAGGGGTTATTGTTGAGGGATTTAGGGTTTCGGGTTGTTCGAGGTTTGCATTGTAGTACTGTGCATGTACCCAAATAGTATATACATTAGCCCCAAAGTACCCAAATAGGGACTACTTTAAGGCCAAAGTATCCACTATTTGGGTACCTGGACCCTTAGGATTGAATTACGGGCGTACCGACAAGGGGGCCCTGGAGCGCTGGGCGGCGGAAGAGTCCCGCGTTCAGCCGCAATAGCCGACCGGAGATCACATCGGGGCTTCCGAAAAATAGGGTTTTAGGGTTTAGGGTTTGGGGAACCTGATATAGTACCCTAGATAGTAGGGTCCTGATTTTTTAGGACCCCTCCCAAACTAAGGCACCCCTTGTTCTCGGAAGCTCCGAAAGTCGGCGGCAGAAGCCGAAGCATCGCCGGCGCAGCCGCCCTGAACCCTCCGGAACCCAACAAAGGTGTGGTTTAGGGTTTGGGGTTTAAGGTTTAGGGTTTAGGGTTTAGGGTTTAGGGTTTGGGAAGGAGACACACCTCCGCCTAAGGCGGCATGGCCCCCGCTACCACCACCCCTCCCGAGAAGGGAGCGGGAAAGCACTGTCCCAGTCGTTCTCTGCGAGGGTCCTGGAGCTGTGGACCGCGACGAGCCCGCTAGATCCGGGCCAGGAGGTGACTCCCAGAAAGTTGGGACATGCATTAAGTTACTAGAGGGGCCGTAATAGTCAGAATAGGATTTGGGGATATATAATGCTATAATGATAATAAGGAGCCCCCAACTCCTATTCTAATTATGAAGGCCCCTACATTATTGCAGATGGTGAGTGCTAGGAGCCCCGTTTCAGTATTCACACACCCCAAACTCTGCTTCGGACGGTTTGCTCTGGGCTCTTACAAAATTGCAAACCACTAAACCCTACATAAAGCCGAAAAAACAAACGCAACGACATCGTCTAGGGTTGAAAGTTTACGGTTGAGGCTTCAGGGTTCTCCGAATTTTGGGTTTTGGGGTTTAGGGCTTGGGGTTTAGGGCTTAGGGTTTTGGGGTTTAGGTTTAGGGTTTAGGGTGTTGTGTGTCGACGCAACCATGAAACAATTTCTTGAGGAGAACCTGAAGTGACGACATGGAGAACTTGATGCAGCGCTTCCCGGAGAAAAAGCATCTTGACTTCCGCAGTGGGCATCAAGTCGGTTTGGTTTTACAGCTTGCGGACCCTAAACCAACCAGTGGGCATCAAGTCGGTTTGGTTTTACAGCTTGCGGACCCTAAACCTTTTAAACCAACTAAACCCTAAACCCTAAACCCTAAACCCCAAAGCCCTAAAATGTAGAGTTTTAGTTTTTGCTTGGGGTTTGGTCACGGGTTTGGGTCATAAGGCTCTGGGCCAGGAAATCCTAACTCCTCAACCTAAATCCTAAACTCCTAAACTCCTAAGCCCCAAGCCCTGAACCCTAAGCAATAAACTCTCACTTCCTAGAGGCCTTTAACTTGCGATCAGCAGCTCCCAATATCCTTTAATAAGGAATATGGGTCAGGGTTTAGGGTTTGGGGTTTAGGGTTTAGGGTTTAGGGTCCCCAATACAGTACGGCACCCTTATAAAAAGGACCCTAACAGGGACCCTAATTGAGAGAACTACCCAGGTTCCTTCATTAGGGGAC
Source organism: Symbiodinium sp. CCMP2456 (assembly GCA_905221635.1). NCBI lineage: Eukaryota > Dinophyceae > Suessiales > Symbiodiniaceae > Symbiodinium > Symbiodinium sp. CCMP2456. Next base: position 20,896 of record CAJNDV010031150.1, on the reverse strand, counting down.
ATGAGTTTTAGTAATGTGGCGGCCCGTTTAATAACATGGGCCTCAATAAGGCGTTTTTTTGCTTATTCAAGTCGAGACTAAAAAACCGACCGGCTCAATTAATGCGTTTTTTTTTTTCGCGGGGTGGGCTTTTTTGGGGTGGGTTT
>CAJNDV010031150.1:9098-16598 GCA_905221635.1 Symbiodinium sp. CCMP2456 | reverse complement strand
CTAATACCTTAAACTACCAAACCCTACTTTTTTGTGGGTTCTTCTTATAAACCTTAATATGGAATTTATAGTGACCCTACACAAAAAGTAGGTTTTGGTAGGTTAAGGTATGCGCTGTAACTAGTTGTAGTTACCGCCTTACTTATGCGCACCACGAAGCAGCCATGAGCTCACAGCAATGCAGCCATACCTCTGGTAACAACTCTTGGGGTTTGGTCTCGTGTGTGGGGTAATCCTAAACTTTAGGGTTTAGGGTTTAGATTGAGGGTTTAGGGTTTAGGGGTCCTAAACCCTAAACCCTAAAGTCCTAAGGCCCTAAGGCCCTTCACTCTGAATCCTGAGGTACTAAAGGCTAGTAACAGGGACCCTTGCACAGCTGCCATGAAGAAAAGGACTCGGCAATGCACGGCAGGAAAGCGTGGCCCCGCACGTGCGAAGAACAGCGGTCGCAAGATGAGTTGCAGTTGAAGACATTGTCGAAGCGGCAGAGATGTGAAGAATGTCGCAGCTGGTCTCACAGCAAAGTTGACCGATGTGGAGGAAATTACAAAGTGCCGATCATTGCGAAGCTCGTGTCAGCACGTGAGGTTTTGTTGTGCGGAACACAAGAAACATTGCCTCAAGAAAGCCCCAGCAAAGCCAACAGGCAAGAGAGAGCGCATGGACGAAGCACAATGCCGAAGTCTATGGACATGTCTCCTCAATGAAGTCCAGAGTCCGTGGGCTGCGGTTCTGTTTCTCATGCAGTTGTTTTTGGGAGAGTTCAGGCAGAAGCAGCTACCTCCGTCCGGGTATCATGGCTTCGGCACTTTTCGGAAGAAGCCTGCAACCCTTGCTCCATTCAGCTCCCGGACAAGGTGGATCAAAAGACGAAGCCCCCGACCGTTCCAATGCTAGACAGTTTCGCGAAAATGCTCAAGGGTGGTTTAGGGTTTAGAGCTCTAGGACTCTAAAATTTATGGTTTCGGAATAGGGTTGAGGGTTGAAGCCCTCTGAAGCTTTGGTTAGGTGGCCCTGAAAGTTTTAGGGTTTAGGGTTTAGGGTTGTGTTTCCCAGCAGTAGAGCAAGTGCTTGTAGAGGTGTCGATTCTTGCACCGTTTCGGGGGCCATTGAACTACAACCCAGACGTGCGTATCAGAAGAAAGACGATGATTTTATTGCACAAATCGCGATCCGAATTCCTAAATCTTTTGCGCTTGACTTCTTGATCCTCGGCTCTTCGAAGTTCTGGGACCTGACATTACTACACTTAAAGATACAGGGCTGGCGCTGTTCGGATTTAGAGTGTGTGTGGTTGTAGGTACCCGGTGTTGATGTGGCGTCCGGACTTTCAGCCTTTGTACGTCCAGAGATGAGTGGGTTTTGCGTAATGTAGGAGCCTGATTATGGTCCTAGATCCCCAAATCCAAACATTCAGATAGAGAGCCCTGATAAAGACCCATGGTTTCTTAATCAGGTTCCGAGACTTGGGGCAGTTGATGGGTAGTTCGTTATACGTGGTGTTTTAAGTAGGGCAGCTAGAGTTACAACCCACATGAGGGGAATTATAACCCCAGCTCTAACTACCCATGAACCTCCAAGTATTAGGCTTTGGGAAAAAAGCAATATCCGGCCGCCGGTGCACTCAAAACAGTCATGGGAGTTTCAGGCGATAGGCACCATGATCAAAGCCTCGGGTTTAGGTTCAGGAGGCCTTGGGTTTCGGGTTTGGTAGCGGCTTGATTAGTGGTTCCAATTATCAGAACCCCAAGCAAGCCCGCCTTGTTCGCACCATTGTAGAACCTTGTCCAAGCGCCGTTTGGAAGTTTAACGCCGTGACACCCTGTAAAACACCATTAATAAGACCCGCATCGGCCCAGTATAGACTTTAGAAGCTCAGGGAAAATACAGACACGTAACAAGGAATCTCTGCTGCTCTGGCACCCAGAAGCGGCCTTATGCACAACTGGGCCACGTGGCTCCGGAGTGTTTGAGCTCGGGGATTTGTTTGAGGGTTCGTTCAGGGTGTCGAATCCCTAAACCCGAAAGCCTCGTTTGTACGACGCTTCCATAAACTGTCTACGATTCTACAACAGCTCTCAGAAAGGTTCTAGGAAGGTCCTGTCAGGGCTCTAGAAGGAATCTATAAAGTTTCGCTCTATACATTAGGTAGCCAATGCGTTTTGGTGAAGGTGTTGTAGCGGTGTCTTCGATAGGTAACTGGCTCACCAAGAAGGGTTCATAGGTAGTTTTCAGGTGGGTTACAAGTACTTTGAGTACGACCCTATTCACACACCTTGAATCCCTAACCCATAAAATCTAAACCCCGTAAACCCCTAAGCTGTCAACCGCTAAACCTTTGACACCCCGAAATCCCAAACCCCTATAAACCCCTAAAGCCTTGAGCCTTATACACCTAACCGTATGCCCTAAACCCCCAAACCCCTGTACCCTTAAACCCCCCTAAACCCTAAACCCCTTGGTTCAGAGTCTCGGGATGAGGCTTCAGAGATCTGGGACTTACGGTGTAGTCAGGGTTTAAGTTGAGGGCTCTGCTGAAGGATGCGAAGCAGCCAGCTCTGGCTATGGGTTCGGAAAGTTAGAGTAGTGATGATAGTTCCAGCTCAATGTTTGCGAGTTGGGTTTACTTGGAGGTTCATGATTCATGGGTAGTTGTGAGTGGAGTTATAAGTAGGGTAACTGTAGTTACAACCCATACTAGGGGACTTATAACCCCACTTATAGCTAACCATCGACCTCCAAGCAGGGATGAGCGTTTAGGGTTTTTAGAGTTCGTGGCAACCGGACGTTTTCCCTCTCGAAGAGGGAGTGAGGATTGTGACTTTTCACGGCCGGGGTGCACTTCCTGGGGGTGGTCGCCACAAGCAGGTTCGCGCAACGCAGAGACTTGGGCAGCTCAAACATTGCCATTCGCATTGTGGCACGGTCCACAAACCAGCTGGTCCTGCTGGATGCAGGCTGGTGGGAGTACTGGGGGCGTACATCTCCAAAGATTCCCAACAAATAGCGCGGAGGAGGACTATGGTCAATGGTTCGTCGCCACCTGCCAGACTGGGAAGAAAGGCTCAGACTTGTGGTGCATGAGTGGCACCAAGATTTATGCCGCCTCATGGAGAAGGCGATCAGGCTGATGCAAGCCAGCATCTCGAACTAAGAAATGAGGGATGTCTTGGTGAATTTAGTTGAGCAGGGTGGCCTGACCCTTTTCCCGATGGGACATGTGAGGTTCGCTGTGCCAGAAACCCCGTTTGGTGAAAGCTAGCGGCCTGAGGCCCGGAAGCCGGTGGACCCATTGACCTTTGATTTTTTTTCCTGCGCATGGTGTCAGAATTTATGCTTTACTGTACGTCTTTCGTAGGCAGTTTACGTTGCATGACAACCGGACCTCGCTGACGGCTTTTTGCCCAATCTTATTTGCGAAGAGACCAGCTGCGTTGGCAGGGTGGAGAAATTCGGAGGAATCAGGGGTTTAGGTGTTAGGTTTAGGGTATGAACCCTACACCCTAAAACCCGAAACCCTCCTTCTGCTAAAAAGGCCCCCAGTCCTGGACCCTAGACCCTACACCTTCGACCTACTGTAGGGGCCTCAATAATTACCAACACTAGTTCTGGCGTTCTTTATTACAATTATAGTATAATGTACGCCGCAAACGCCGCAACCCATATTCTTTTTGTTAAGGCCCCGACATTAGACTACGGTGAAGAGTTTAAGAGTTTGGCTTCGAAATTCCCAAATGCTCAACCCGGAGCAGTAGAAGTCTCGACCCTAAACCCCGAGCCCGCAACCCTGAGCCTTAAAAGTCTAGACATGCCTTGACTCAAACCAAACCGCCGCTCCTTTTGGAGAGTCTAAAAAAACCTGAACCTAAACCCTAAACCCGAAACCCGAAACCCGATTATGATTATGAGTTTCCTTATATCGAAGTCCTTGGAAGGAACTTGAAAGATCCTAGGGCCGTCCTACGGTTTAGGGTTTAGGGTTGCTAGGATTGCAATACAAGTGGATGTATAGGGGCTCTATAAAGGGGACATCTCAGGGTGTAGGTTTACGGTTCGGGTTCTATCAAGGGGATTTTAGGGTTACTTGAAGGATCATGGGACTTAGGTTTATACCCCCGCCCCCCCAAGCTGGGGCTTATGGTGTTGAAGTAGACCTGGACCCCAAAACCCTGAGCCCCAAGCCTGAAGTCTAAAAGTAATTTTATTTGTAGGCCAAGTCAGGTTTTGTTTTCTAATCCTCTCCAAGGGTTAAGGGTTCCGGGTTTAGGGTTTGGGGTTTAAGATTTACTCATACTGCGAGAGGTTACCATCTACTTCCCTTACAGAAATGACCAAGTAATCCATCGAAAGGTTCCGTAGAGCTGCACGATGCTTGCTGCGGTCTTTGTGTAGCGGCCCTGGGGAGGGGATGCAGGGGGCATGCATGGGATTTACCCATAATATCCATTATAGTTCCCTTGTTTTTTTCAACCATTTTGATGTTTAGGAGCCTAGAAGGTCACTCGAATAAGGACGTACGGTGGAGACCAAAGGCAGGGTTTTGTTGACCAGCTCATTATAAGTTGCCAGAAGAGGGGCCGGATGGTGAGTAATGTGGCGTCGTTTTCATGGTAATTAAGTCAGTTCCTTAGCAAAAACACAGTGTAATCAGAGCGTTTTGTTCTCGGGTTCAGGGTTTGTAAGTGCTTAGGAGTTTATAAAGCCGTGCGCGCGAGAGGTTGAGGGCTTAAGCTGAGGGTGCTTGGGGCTTCGAGAGGCTTGGGGCTTAACGTGGGTTTAAGGTTTAGGGTTTAGGGTTTACGGGATTTTTAAAGTACATGACAGTGGGATTCAACGGGATACCCTTATTAATTGTTCCGACAGCGATCTTGCCATGAGGCTTGTGTGATGGCTCGAAACGTTTGGGTTTTGGGGCGGGTTTTGGGGTTAGTTAGTATACGGTGCTATGCGGGGTTTTTGGGTTTGGGCTTAGGTTCGGGCCGCTGGGCTCAGAATGACAGCAGAGTGCAGAGCTTGCTTGGAGGTTCGTGGGTAGCTATAAATGGGGTTATAAGTTATAAGTCCCCTAATATGAATTATAATTATGGTTACCCTACTTAAAACCCCACTTACAACTACCCATGAACCTCCAAGGGCTCGTTTTATAGAATCTTTACGGTCTGAGGAGTTCTAGAATTGGGGTCCTGTTCAGGGCACGCAGAAAGGATTAAGGGGTTACCTATAGTCTCCACTGTAGTTCCTGTTTTTTGGTTAACCAAATTTATATTAAATATAGGATCCTAACTATAAATTTGGTTAACCAAAACAAGGAACTACAATGGAGACTATAGGTATAGGGTAAGCTATTTGCCTGCCTTGGCCTGTAGAATCCCCCCCACCCCCCCAAGCCCTCTTGTCCTCTAGCCCTAGTCCAAGCTTAAGCCCGAATCCTATCCTTGACAATTCTGAATAACCCAGTTCCCGTGATTCCTAAACCCTAAATGCCAAAACCCACTCAGCATGAACCCCGTAGCCACCCTGAACCCTCAACCCGAACTCCTTCAACCGCTCCCCTGTAACAAGACAAAACATCATCGCACCAAAGCGAACCTCCCAAGCCAAGGGTTTAGGGTCTAGGGTTGAAGGTTTAGGATTTAAGACTGACGGTTGAGGATGTCGTATCGGGTTTAGGGAGCCCTAAACCCAAACCATTAAGTTTTAAACCCAACGCCCTAAACTCTAAACCGTAACAAACCCTAAACCCTTAAACCCCTAAACCCTTAAACCCTTAAGCCCTAAACCCCTTAAACCCTTAAGCCCTAAACCCCTTAATCCCTTAAGCCCTAAACCCAAACTTCCCCAAAGCCTTGATCACGAAGATCCCTACAAGGTCACGATTAGTTCCAACCTGGAGAGAGTCAACGAGAAAGGCAGGGCCAATGCCGACTGCCCCTTGCTAGGGCTTATAGGGATGAGGATGGTTTGGGGGTTTGGGGTGTAGGGTTTAGGATGGTTTAGGGTTTAGGGTTTAGGGGTTTAGGATGGTTTAGGGTTTAGGGTTTAGGATGCTTTCGGGTTTAGGGCTCAGGGCTTTGGGTGTAGGATGGTTTAGGGTGTAGGGTGTGGGATGGTTTACGGCTTATAGGGTCAGGTAGGAAGCAAAATGCCACCCACACGTGAACTTGTGAGTGGGATATCCCTACCTTGTTGACTTAAAGAATGGGCTAATTATGAGATATCCCAAGACCCTTTCAACCCTAAACTCGGCGTAAGCGCCACCGTCCTGCTTGCGGCGGCTTCATCGGTCCTGAATGCTTTTTGCTGCCCAGATCGGAATACATAACACCGCACGGATGAACCTGTTCTCTGTTCGGGCGCGTATGCCAGTAGTGCTCTATCTGTACTTGGAGGTTCATGGGTAGTTATAAATTAAATGGTGTTATAAGTCCCCTAATATGACTTATAGTTACAGTTACCCTACTTATAACTCCACTTATACCTCCAGGTAGATACTGTCCCAGACGCTCAGCCTTTGCTCCACAGGCACCATCTCCCTACTCTCCACCATAGCAAAATGTTTCTGGATCTCTGTCTCAGCTCGCAAAAAAGCAGACAATACTTGGAGGTTCATGGGTAGTTATAAGTGGGGTTATAAGTAGGATAACTGTAATTATAACTCAGATTAGGGGACTTATAACCCCCGTTTGTAACTACCCAAGAACCTCCAAGTAGCCTAGTACCTGATGCATTGGCTTGAAATATATTTTCATGTACCACGAAGCCCGACTCGAATTTTCCAGTTCGCTAAAGCCACGTAAAACACTGAAACCCAGAAACTGTAACACTCTCTGCAAACACCCAGAAAAAACTTTAGACAGCCAATCTGTTTAAAATTTGAAGAAACTTTAGGGAGACCCTCTTCTGATTCTGCTGGCCCCTGCATTACGCTACTCCCGAAACCCTAAAAAACCCGAGTCTACCCAAAGAGCCCAATACCCCTTAATTCAGGAATAGACCTTACATTATAGGGGCCTTAAAAGAATGTTTTAAGGTGTGTATATATATATATATATTCCTTAATTAAGGGGCATTGGGCTCTTTGAGTACAGCCATGCATTCCAGAGGCGAGGGTGGCATCAAACCTTTCTTTGGCGTGGATCGTCCTTACACCGAGGACATTCGCGAACCCGGCCACGTACTCTCTTCTTTTCGGGCCCCTCCAACCCTAGAAGGAATCTTTTAAGGGAACCCCGAAACCGAAACCCTAAACCCTGAAAGGAACCCTAAACCCTAAACCCTGTACCCCTAAACCCTAAACCCTGAACCCTAAACCCTAAACCCTGAACCCCTAAACCTAAACCCTAAACCCTGAAAAGAACCCTGAAACGCAGAAGGTCGAAACCCTAAAGCTTAGACCCATTAATCCTAACTATCGGTTGATGATATAACTCATGCATTAGGAGGGTTTAGGGTTTAGGGTTATTGCCATAGTCTAGGGTCCTTAAGGTACTTCAGGATTTA
>CAJNDV010031148.1:24144-37481 GCA_905221635.1 Symbiodinium sp. CCMP2456 | reverse complement strand
CTCACAGGGTTCGCGGGGTCTATCCCTCCGGTAATCAGCTCGCTGTCCTGTTGTGACAACTGCTCATCAACCTGGGCATCACCGACTTCATCTTGCGAGCCACACACAGGATCTGGGTTCGTCGGGTCTGGACTCCCATGGTCCTCACCGTCTACTTTCGAACCGATCTCTGGCGGCTGCTTCTTCTCAGCCTCCTCGGTTGCATCTTGCCCACTGGCCTTGAATCCACTTGTTAGCAGTGTCGGTGGCAACGGAGGCGCTGGACACATGAAGTCTCCACCCTCCGGCACGGACACCATGATCTCCACTGGCTCCTCCTTCTCGGCCTCTTCATTCGCGCCGCTGGCCTCATCTGCCTCTGCCCCACCGGCATTCACATCATTGTACTCAGCCACGGAGTGTTGCGACGAACACTCGTCCTCGTCCGAGTACTCGTCTTCTTCACCTTCTTCGCCCTCCAAACCCTCGGATCCAGACCCATCCGAGTACTCATCCTTTTCGTTGAGGGCCTCCTGGTGAGCGCCGGTGCTCGACGCAAGCTCCTCACCGGAGGATTGGAGGGGACGCGCGTTTTTCTCCGCCGATCCCGAGTCCTGCACGAAAGCCAGGCACACGCACAGCACGACAATACTGGAACAAAACAAGCCCCGAGTCCTTGTCGGCTTCTTCTTGCAAGTCACGCGGAGGGGCTGGACACATGAAGTCTCCACCCTCCGGCACGGACACCATGATCTCCACTGGCTCCTCCTTCTCGGCCTCTTCATTCGCGCCGCTGGCCTCATCTGCCTCTGCCCCACCGGCATTCACATCATTGTACTCAGCCACGGAGTGTTGCGACGAACACTCGTCCTCGTCCGAGTACTCGTCTTCTTCACCTTCTTCGCCCTCCAAACCGTCGGATCCAGACCCATCCGAGTACTCATCCTTTTCGTTGAGGGCCTCCTTGTGGGCGCTGGTGCTCGATACATCGACACGTTCCTCGCCGGAGCCTTGGGCGGAACGTTCCTCTTTCTCCGCTGAGCCAGTGTCCTACGAGAAGGCAAGGCACAGGTACAGCACACCCCGCCCCCGGGTGTCTTTCTGTCCTTGCTTTGACTCGAAACGCAGGATTTACGTTGGTTTCGGCTGTTGTTGGCTTGCTCTATTTAGACAAGCTGATGATGTATTATGGCTTTTGTGGGCGATGTGCTGCAGCCAGTTTTTTCCCGAAAGCATCGCGAAGGGTTCTTCCGTGCGAAGCCCTCGAGAGAAGTACATGGGATCAAGTACACGGAGTGCATCGAGTCAAGTGCATAGTACATAGAGTGAAGTACATCGAGCCAAGTACATAGAGTGAGGTGCATCGCGCCAAGTGCATAGTACATAGAGTGAAATTCATCGCGCCAAGTGCAATTCATCGAGCGAAGTACACGGAGTCAAGTACATCGAGCCAAGTGCATAGTACACAGAGTGTGAAGTACATCGAGCCAAGTGCACAGAGTGAAGTACATCGGAGTCAAGTACATAGATCCAAGTACACAGAGTGAAGTACATCGAGTACTCGACTTATCTACATCTTGGTATACTTACATCTCGGTATATCTATTTTATCTTTTTAAGCCGGGGCGGCCCCGATGTCATCGATCGGGAATGAACCCTTACCATGGATTCGCGTGGTCGAGTGCACGAACGCGAGGTAAAGTTGCAAATTCTAGGGCCCACGCGCAACCCTTACCATGGATTCGTGTGGTCGAGTGCACGAACGCGAGGTAAATTTGCTACTTTTCGGTGCGCGCAACCCTTACCATGGATTCGTGTGGTCGAGTGCACGAACACAAGGTAAAGTTGCAAATTCTAGGCGCCACGCGCAACCCTTTGCGTGGATTGGCGTGGTCGAGTGCAAGAACGCGAGGTAAAGTTGCTCCTAAGTTGCTACTTTTAGGGTTCCCGTGCAACCCTTGCCGGGGATTGACGCGCAACCTGATATGTCTGTACGAAGCCATCGAGAGAAGTACATAGATGATAAACATAGAGTCGCGATAAACATCGAGTCAAGTATATGTAAGGTCGAGTAAATAGTGTTGAGTGCATTGGGTGACAAACACAGAGTGCAGTGACGATAAACATAGAGTGGAGATACAGGTAGAGTCCATAGAGTCAACTACATCGAGTCAAGTGCATACTCTAGGACTCTATGACTCCCTCACTTCCGATGACTCAATGTATGCTTCACTCTAGGACTCTATGCTTCACTCCAGGACTTCATGTACCTGACTCTATCACTCTAGGACTCTATGCTTCGCTCTAGGACTTTATGTACCTGACTCTAGGTTGACTGCTCAGTGACTGCTCTGACTGATCATAGACTGCATGACTCTATGACTCGATGTATACTGAACTCGATGACTGTATGACTTTACGTACTTGACTCTATGACTTTACATAGCGCTAAACTCTTCGCAAATGATGCTTTCGGGCCACCCGTCTTCTAGTTGTGTTTAAATGCGCCGCCTGCGTGATGTTGTGTTGCTGGCTTTTCTCAGAGTGAGTGCACTCCTCTGAGTTTGCGGCTTTGGTCTCCGGGTGTTGTGGGGGCTTCGGGCTTTGCACTGCTCTGGGTTTGGGATTTGGACTTGTGGCTAGGCTTAGAGTTTCGGGCAGAATGCCGTGATGGGGGACTTGGCTGCGGGCTTGCACTGCCGTGGGTTGGTCGCCAGCTTGAAGGCTTCAGGCTCCGGGCTTTCAACACGACGCGTCGCGGTACCCCGAAGCCTGCGCTTGACGGGCACTAAACTGACAGACGACACATACGTCATCAATATGAGTCCTTGTGGCAAAAGTAGGCAGCCCCAGCCCTCTGAAACAAGTCATCGTCGGAGCTAGCAACAGGAGGAAGCAATCACAGACAGAAGTAGCAGGACCCCATATGGCAGCATCAGCAGCAGATATGGAAGAAGAGCACGGGCAGTAGCCCTGCAATGACAGTACTCGCGGCAATAGTCCTGATGTGGAAAGTAGTCGCAACGCAGCAGCAAGATCAGCACAAGCAGCACTGGTCATGGATGCTGCAAGAACCACACGTGAACAGGCCTCCCCCCAACTTGCACTAGCACAGAGCAAGAAACTTCAACCGAGCACAGAGTCCTTGTCGACTTCTTCGTTCGAGTCACACGGAGAGGCTGGATTAGCGGAGTCTCCCTCTCGCGACTCCTCCTTCTCAGCCTCTTTGTTGGCGTCGCTGGCCTCGTCGGCAGAGATTTCGGAGTACTCGTCCTCTGAATACTCGTCGGAGTACTCTTCTTCACTTTCCTCGCCCTCCAGAGCCTCAGTTCGAGGCTCATCCGAAAACTCGTCGGATTCTTTTTTTGTGCCGGTGCTCGGCACATCGACATGCTCCTCACCGGAGCTTACTTTGGAGTATTCATCCGAGTACTCGGAGTACTCGTCCTCCTCGTCGGTCATCTTGGAACCCTCCGCATCCGTCCTGGACTCCTCCACCGGTCGAGGACAGGATTCCGGAGCGGATCCTTTTGAGCCCACTTGTTCCAGGCCGTAGCCTTCGAAGCAGCATTGCGGCACCTCCACTTTGGATCTGCGCTTTGCGAGCGCATCGCCCAATGTCTCCATGACGGAGCAGCAGCCCTACACTCTCTGGCCTATAGACAATCCTCCCTGGCAAACTCGCTATGAAACCACTACATCACTGGGGATGTTCCAACTTCGGCTATCTGCTAAAAGCGGCTGGTTGAGCAGAAGCGGTGGCAGGTTGATCGTGCACGCGAGAAGGAGGTGCATGCCAAGGTGGAAATGGCAATGTGCAAGAAGCGAACGAACTCTCGGACTCACTGAACAGCCCTTTCCATCGGAGCCCACATCCTAAACAGATTTGTCGGGCCGTTGCCCTTTCAGCTCAGCCCGTGAGTAGTCAATCCTCACAATGCAGGCTCGGGAGTTGGCGAGTTCTGTGCGAGCGAATAAAGCTCACTCAACCACGACGTGAGCGTGCCTTGTGCGGCCGGCGGGGATAGAGGGAGCTCCTCCGACTGACACCCGAGGCTGACGGTTGAAATCAGCAGCTTGGGACGCGAACTCGAGCTGCGGACCTCACGTTCCAGAAGTTCTCAAAGAGGTACACAAGCGCAGAGTCGCCTGCAAATGCGGAAGCAGCAGCAGATTTGTCCTTTGTGGGCTTGAGGACTTGAGGAGTCTGCGACGTGGCGGCATTGCTGGCTGTACAGACAGAGATCGCATCATCCTCACAGAGGAAGACTGCATGCAGCACTCCCGCTTCAATTTCATGAACACGCAACAGTCCAGTGCCGTCAACATGCTTTTCCCGCGCGTCGCTCCATGCTTCTCGGCCACAAGCTAGCAAGCTAGTGCCCTGCCAAGAACCAGTCTTTGACGTCGGACAGGAACCTGATCGCATCGTTTGCATACTGGGAGTCGGAGATGTCCGGGTGATGCCTCAACACGAAGGATCGGAAGATAGTGCGGCGCTGGGAGATGGGCTGCCATCGAAGGCTCCGAAGCTCGGCCTCGATAGCATGAGTGACCTCGGAGGCTTCTGGATCTTCTGGGTGCATGAACATGGAGGCTGGTGCCTCAGCCGGCTGCCAGAGGAAGAAGGCTTCCTTCAGCAGCTGCTGCCGCTGCAAGCTGAGTTTGCCCCTGCGCTGCTTTGTCCTCTGCTCCAGCACCCACGCACCAAGCTGGAAGCCAGAGCCTGTGATATGGAAGGCAGGGACCGTCCTCTTGCGGTGCTGCGCCACATACATGCGAAGTTCTGACAAGCCTTGGGCAAATGTTTCTGAGTCTGGATCTAGCATGACGCCAAGACCTTTTAATCGGGCAACTTTATGGTCTTTCAATGCCCCACTTTCCCACTGCTGTCGCTGCTTCTGCATCCATGCGCCCAGTTCATGACCAAATTGCGTGGCAAGGAAGCGGACATTCACCCTGTTGTGCCGATCCCTGTATGCCAAGAGTCGGCCGAGCCACATATCCCAGGGATCTCCCAATGTCTCCACACCCCGAGCGATGGCGATCTCAGCCTGCTTCCGCGCATTGCCCTCGTTCACCAAACTGCGAAGCTCGAAGGGCAGCTCATCCCACTTCAGGCGTCGATCCTTCCGGCCGAACTCCACCGAGGTTCGCTGTAGGGCCTCCTCCGCTCGTTGATCTTCAATGGCAAAGGCCATCCACACGGCGGAGGCATGGTTCTTCGCCGCGCCCGCTACAATAATTGAGCCTCGAGACTTCCCGCTGCTCCAGCGGGCCAAGCGCGGAAATTCTTGCGCCAGGTGGACATAGTTCGGAGAGCTTCCTGCAACAAGAATGGCATCGATGGATGCCTCTGGCTGGTTGGCTCCCGTTGTAACTGTGCAACCACCATCTGTCTGAGCTTCCAGCAGATGTGCTAGTGCTGCCGACAACCGAAGCTGGTCTGGCACAATGTGTATTGACTTGATCCCAAGCCGAATGTGCAAATCTGCCAGTTCTTGCGCCACATCCGTCACATTTGTTGAGCGGATGATTTGCAAGCCGATCGGCACGGTCAACCTGAGCCGCTCGGCATCCTCATGGGTCAAGCGATACACTTCAGGTCCGAACTTGCTCGGGGGCGCCTCTTCAGGAAAGCCAGGCTCTTGACCAGGGGCTAACAAAGCGCCGGGAGCCATTCCAAACAGATGTCTGCTAGACAGGAAGACTCGCCGCCTCGCAGGGATGAGGTCTTCCTGAGCAGCTAGCGCATGGAAGCCGCCTGCACGCATGACGTGAGCATTTGCAAAGGTCATGATGTCAAGAGGCTGCTTGATTTTGGACTCCAAGATAGCCAGGCCAAGCTTCATGATGTGGCCATAGGGACACAGGAGGACCAGAGAAGAGTTCATTCTCAAAGCTTCAATGACTTCTCGCTTCCTCACCGAAGGGTCTGACAAGTCCAGCACAGTGACCTCGGCAAAGTGCTCCCTGTAGAGCCTGCGCGCTTGTCTCACCAAGGGGTTTGGAAGCGCCAGCGCGGCCCGGAAGAATGACGGGCGGCCGTTCGAGCCGAGAAATGTGTGTAGAATTTTCAGGCTGACCTGCAGCTCACCGGCGCCACTGGGCATCAATATAGTGGATGCATTCGCTTCCTCGAGCGCAGAGATGGCAGCCTCCGCAGCTTGGGCCCACACTCGCTCGTGTGGGTCATCTTGACTGGGGTCAGCACTTTGGTCAAGCACCGTCTCAGTTAATGTTCCTGCCCATCTCGTCTGTTGATCTCTTAAGCTTTGCCTTCCTGCAAACCTCCGAGCTGCTGGAGATAGGCCAGCGCCATCTAAGCCCTTTCCGATAAACGTGTTCTGTATCCTGCTCCAGCTTAGGGCTGTAATCACTGCCAAGAGCTTCTGGAACTGCCACGTACGGTTCGGCGCATCTCGGCAACGGTGCCGAGACATCCCAGCACTGGGCGACCGATGGCGCTCGCTACATCTGCTCAAAGCTGCTCTGTTGATGCCTTGTGCTTCCGCTTCGACCTACAAGTGAGTAGAATAGGACATAAAGGTCGACGAATGGCAATCCCGCTTGGCTGTGGACCGAAACATCAAGACGACTTCGTGGCGTAGCTTGAGCGGCGAAGGCCGAGGTGCCAGTCGAAGGATAACAGAGGTTCGAAGATGTCACGTACTCATGCCAGCTGCTTGGCAGTAATCACAAGGCTACGAACGGCAGCTTAGTGACAACTCAGTGGCGACAGTACTTCCAAAAAATCAAAATTTCGGTCATCCGGGAATGTAGCTGTGCCCTTGATGAAGTCCGGTCCGTGACCAGGCACTGCTTGCCGGTGTCTTTGCTGATGTCGTGAACATAGCAAGGAATCTCCTGATTTCGGCTTGCACACCTCTGATGTCAAACCTCTCCGAAGCAGCAACTCCACGTCCCCACAAGTCAGCTATGGTCCTGCCCCACCTGATGTCCGCAACCTTTCCATTTCAAGCAAGGCTCCTAGGCAGTTGGACTCTTCTCCATGTTCAGCCCACCTTCCTCACAAGGAAAAAAACGCTTCAGGGCGGCCTCAGTTCAGACGAAGGTCGCAGCAGCCCGAGTGACATGGCCATGCACCGGACGCAATTGTTGATGAACTCCAACTCCAGGTCGGCACAGTGCCTGGGTACATAGAGCGCAGCGGGAGCCACAAACATCTCCGTCACATCTCTCTTTCTCTCTTGGGTTTCGTGGTTTGTGAAGTTCTCAGGGCTTGGATGCTGACATTCCCATCCGTGCGCACATGTTGGCGCAAGATTCACCCGGCTGCGCCTGCGGAGCTCCAACCGGCTTTAACGCTTCAGTGGTGAACCCTCCGGGAACCTTTTAAACTTGCGTTCAGGCCGAGAAGCAAAGAGCCACCCTCCTCTGTGCTCTTGCCTTGTCAATGCGGCGCAGGAGGTGCGGCTCGGCGCGCTCGGCGTCTGGGAGCAATCCCTGACCTAGCCACACACAGTTTTGGGCGATGCACGTGATCTCGGAGCGAGCGGGACCCCTGCTTTTCATGCGATCTGCCAAGTAGACTCGTGCGCCACTAGTCGGATCCCTGGCCGCCAGGCGCCAGGTCAGCAGAGTTCGCCAACGCACACCATTCTTGGTCCTAGTGGAGATCACACCGCGATGTGCAGCTCGAGGTTGGGCCTCATGTACTTGCGAGTAACCCCACTGGCACCTTTGAGTCCGAAACCTGCCTCTGTCAATTGTAGTTTCTGAGCAAGTTTCTTGTAATCTCGGCCTTGGGATGACGATCTTCGTTGGAATCCTTTGGAATCTACAAGGCATGGTAAAGTATCCAGCAGGTCTGCAGCTGTGGTCGGCACGGAAATATGGCAGCACGTATGCCTCCAAACCCATGCATCATTGAAAAGCTCCGCTCGCACTTGTCCGGTTTGTGCCGTACACTATAGGTCTCTCATCCAGACTAGAGTCCTCCGACATTGAAAACTCAATCTGGCCCTGGCAGTACTGAGTTACATCAACACCTCAAAGCATTGCAATTACCGATCTCAAGCAGGCCTTGTGAGGATTGAGTGCCATAAGACGGTCTGGGCCGATCACCTCTGCCTGGCTCCAAAGAGTGACACACCACGTCGAAAGCTAGCACTCACAACGTGACGGCATGCCGGCCTGGTGCAAACTCTGGCGTATCTCAGCCTAGCACTGCGAGACCACCGAAACGCCAACTAAACGCGCAGCGCCGGCAAAGCTCAGCCCAGGCCTCGTAGGAGTCTTGTAGCAAGTACCCCAGATCGCCCAAGCCTTTAGGCTGCAGCCGGCTGGAGGGCATCCTGCACATCTAAGACATCTTTCAAAGAGTGCGCCCAGATCTTGCGTTCGACAAGGATGGACAGTCCCGTTCAACTTCTTGGCCAGCGGAGTGCCGGCCTTGACCTCAGCAGCGCAAGCCGGAAACCCGGAAGCCCCACCAATGCCGATGAGAAGCTCAGGCCGCCAGGCTGCCGGCGTTGGTGCCACGGGTGTCAAAGTGGTGGGTCCTGGAGCTTGAGGTTGGTAACGTCGCAATGCGCGAGAATCACCGCTGCGAAAATAGTTGGAGGCACTCGCCAGTTTGGTACGTGATGTTTCAAACTAGACCGAATTCGACACATCATCTGCAAGCATGTGTTACTGCGTGTATGTTCAACTGTGTATGCATGATTAGATATACCTACCTACCATTACCTACCTACCTACGCGGTTTTGTGATTGATTGATTTCAGGTTTCACTGACTCTTGAACTTCTTGCAAGTTGTGAGCCTGTGGTGCTGCCTCTTCAATCCAATGCTCCTCGTGTCAGGACAGCTCCGTACCTCCAAAGGCCTTAAGCCCAGAGTTTAGTAGAGCGACAGCAGGTGGCAGTTGAGAGTACGGTCCAGTGCATGCAGGCCAGCAAGTGGTACATTTTTACGCACGTGCGCGCGCGTGCATGTTAGATATGTATATATATATATATATAGATATATAGATATATAGATATATATATATATATAGATATATATACATAGGTGTGTGTATATATATATATACAGGTGTATATACATATATAGGTATATATATATATATATAGGTATATAGGTATAGGGGTATATATATACCTATATATACATATATATACCTATATACATATATATATATAGGTGTATATATATATAGGTATGTATCTATATATCTATATATATATATATGTATATGTGTGTGTATGTATACACACATATATAAATATATGTAGATTTTCTCTATATATATATGTATAAATAAATGTGTATGTGTGTGTGTGTGTGCGAGTGTGTGTGTGTGTGTGAAAGCCCTGACCATCGCTAATGGTTTCTGGAATGTTGACAAGCATCGTTTTGTACAGCTGCAGGGGGACTGGGCACTCTGTGACTGACCCAGTCTAACAAAGCTAGATCACAGAGTGGGATACTGCACCTGATCAGTGCAGCGTACCTGCAAGCTCGCATGGCAACCAGGCCAAGCCACAAACCTGGAAAGCTCGCCAATTCGAAAGCTCGAATGGCAACCAGGCCAAGCCACAAACCTGGCATGCTGGCATGCTGACTTACCTGAGGTTTCTGACATCTACTAAGGTAACATCGTGAAGAATAGTTTGTGGCAGAAGCCGATGGACCAACTGGAATAAGTGCCATTTCTCCGTGTGTTGGCCTTTGTTGCCAGTAGGCGAGCGACGCCAAATTTCGCGATGCGGAATACCCAAGTACTTGGTGAGCTTGACTTGAAGAGCAAATGGTTGCACCGGAGTCAGGCTGTATCTCTCTCTTTTCAGGTACCGCCACACGTGTGTGTAAACACGAATCTGATAGCACTGTCGAACGTGAGTTCAGGTTCGAGTGAAACTCAATTCTTGGCAGAAGCTGTATTTGGCTGCAAGCGCAGGGACCGCAGGAATTATTGAATTCCTTTGCAACATGGCTGCAACAACGTGCTTTCCCCACCCTCATTGATTCTGGGGCCGTCGCGCCAGCTGGTGGATGAAGGCAGGGAAACTTTCATTCTGATTGCACTTGGGGCCGTCGCGCCAGCTGGTGGATGAGAAACAAAGATGTGCCAGGACCAAAGCACAATATCGGCCAGGACCCAAGCCGAACGACGACGCAGACGACAACGACCGCGACGACTACTAAGGAACACTAAGGACCGGTGTCTTCTCAGTCCGTCAGCCGAGCTATTGTCTTCTCCTTTCGCTCTCTCCCCCCTCTTTCCTCCTGGTCGTCTGTCAGCCGAGCTATCGTCTTCTTTTCTCGCCCGCTCCCCTCTCCTCCTCGATACCTCCCCCCGAACGGGGGGTGTGTGTGTGAAAGCCCTGACCATCGCTAAGGGTTTCTGGAATATTGACAAGCATCGTTTTGTACAGCTGCAGGGGGACTGGGCTCTCTGTGACTGACCCAGTCTAACAAATCTAGGTCACAGAGTGGGATACTGCACCTGGCCAGTGCAGCGTACCTGCAAGCCCGCATGGCAACCAGGCCAAGCCACACAATTCGAAGGCTCGAATGGCAGCCAGGCCAAGCGACAAACCTGGCATGCTGACTTACCTGAGGTTACCGACAATCCACTAAGGTAACATTGTGAAGAATAGTTTGTGGCTGAAGCCGATGGACCAATTGGAATAAGGGCCATTTCTCCGTGTGTTGGCCGTTGTTGCCAGTAGGCGAGGGCTCCGTCATGGGGCACGCCAAATTTCGCGATGCGGAATACCCATGTACTTGGTGAGCTTGACTCGAAGAGCAAATGGTTGCACCGGAGCCAGGCTGTATCTCTCTCTCTTCAGGTACCGCCACAGGTGTGCGTAAACACCAATCTGATAGCATTGTCGAACGTGAGTTCAAGTTCGAGTGAAACTCAATTCTTGGCAGAAGCTGTATTCGGCTACAAGCCCAGGGACCACAGGAATTATTGAATTCCTTTGCAACATGGCTTCAATAACGTGCTTTCCCCACCCTCATTGCACCTGGGGCCGTCGCGCCAGCTGGTGGATGAGGGCAGGGAAACCTTCATTCTCATTGCACTTGGGGCCGTCGCGCCAGCTGGTGGATGAGAAACAAAGATGTGCCAGGACCCAAGCACAATATCAGCCAGGACCCAAGCCGAACGACGACGTAGACGACAACGACCACGACGACTACTAAGGAACACTAAGGACCGGTGTCTTCTCAGTCCGTCAGCCGAGCAATTGTCTTCTCCTCTCGCTCTCTCTCTCCCCTCTTTCCTCCTGGTCGTCTGTCAGCCGAGCTATCGTCTTCTTTTCTCGCCCGCTCCCCTCTCCTCCTCGATACCTCCCCCCGAACGGGGGGTGTGTGTGTGAAAGCCCTGACCATCGCTAAGGGTTTCTGGAATATTGACAAGCATCGTTTTGTACAGCTGCAGGGGGACTGGGCTCTCTGTGACTGACCCAGTCTAACAAAGCTAGGTCACAGAGTGGGATACTGCACCTGGCCAGTGCAGCGTACCTGCAAGCCCGCATGGCAACCAGGCCAAGCCACAAACCTGGAAAGCTCGACAATTCGAAGGCTCGAATGGCAACCAGGCCAAGCCACAAACCTGGCATGCTGACTTACCTGAGGTTTCCGATAATCCACTAAGGTAACATCGTGAAGAATAGTTCGTGGCTGAAGCCGATGGACCAATTGGAATAAGCGCCATTTCTCCGTGTGTGTTCTACGTACATACACACATGCATACTTACATACCTACATACCTACATGCCTACATACATAAAGTACTACATGCATACATACATACATCCATACATACATGCATGCAGACATGCATACATATGCGAGTGTGTCCAAAGCTACGTTTAACATGATTGGCGTTTTTGCGGTTTATTTCCTCATACACAGCACATACACATGTTCATGTCCATAGTGCCAGAATCAGTAGATCAGAAGCCGACATTCTACCCTAAACCCTAAACCCTAAACCCTAAACCCTAAACCCCTAAACCCTAAACCCTAGACCACAGGACAAGTCTCGAAGAACAACTCGGAGTTCGTGAAGATGGCGGATGGCAGCGCCTCATGGAAGGCTCAGAGATTGGGAGTTACTTCGATTTTGTCGGGGCTGGCAAGGCTTCGAGGGGAGGAAGGGCGACCCGACACCAGGAAGGGTTTAGGGTTTAGGGTTTAGGGTTTAATTCGTGTTTAGGGTGATGACACAGCCGCAAAGCACGCTTTCATGTCCCTGACCCCAGACCAGGAAACCAGCAACATCCAAAACCCTACAACCCCGAAAAACTTGAAACAACAGCTTGAACAAAACATAAACCCTAAACCCTAAACCCACCCTAAACCAAAAACCGATGAGGAGGTGGCGTCCCTCAGCTTCTTTTGCCAGGAAGCTTGCGCAGGCCATGTAGTACCGGGCGTGCTCCTCGAAATCGAAAGCATACTGTGGGGGCCTTATCAATTAGAATAGGGTTTTGGGGCCCATTATAATTCTAATAAGGAACCCCCGAAATAGTTTTGGTAATCATTTAGGCCCCTATATTATGTTCTCTAAATTCGGGTCCATTTTGGGGTCCCAAATATAGTACGGCCCTATAAAGGACCCGGAAAGGGACCCTAATTTAGAGAGCTACAGATATCGCCAAAAATGCTCTGGGTCAGGTTGGGATTTAGGGCCTACCTTGAGCTACCCAAACCTACTTCTTGCAGGGTGCCTAGATATTGGAGGGGGTATGTAAAAACAACCTACTTCTTGCAGGGAGCCTAGAGATTGGGGGTGTGACATAGGGTCGGTTCTGGTAGTTTCAGGTAAACCTCAACCCAGGGCCCAGGGAGCCCAATACCCCGCCAACAAGGAACATACCTTACAGCATAAGATGTGTAGGATTTCGGGCTTAGGGAATACAGCCCCCTATACTTTCAGACATATTCCTTCCTTAAGGGGTATTGGGCTCTTTGGGAAGGCCTTGAGCAGGAATTCGCGGGATCAGGGCCTCAGTGCTGAGGGCTGAGGGCTGAGGGTTCCAGGGTCTGGACTTGGGCCTTGGCGGCTTTAAGGTTTAGGGTTTAAGGCTTTTAAGGGTTTAGGGGTTTAGGGTTTAGGGTTGAGGGTTTAGGGGTTTAGGGGTTTAGGGGTTTAGGGTTTAGGGTTTAAGGCTTTTAAGGTTTAGGTTTCGAGTCTTAAGGTTTAGGGTTTTCAGGTTGATTTGGGCTAAGAAGGGTCCGATTTAAGGGGTCTCCCACTACCTAGGAAATACACCGATTAGAGCCTCAACCTTCAAGCTCGACCATAAAGCCTCAACCCCAAATCCCAACCCTAAACCCTAAACCCTAAACCCTAAACCCTAAACGCGAAAGTCTAGC
>CAJNDV010031148.1:0-24044 GCA_905221635.1 Symbiodinium sp. CCMP2456 | reverse complement strand
GGGGGGTGTGTGTGTGAAAGCCCTGACCATCGCCAAGGGTTTCTGGAATATTGACAAACATCGTTTTGTACAGCTGCAGGGGGACTGGGCACTCTGTGACTTACCCAGTCTAACAAAGCTAGGTCACAGAGTGGGATACTGCACCTGATCAGTGCGGCGTGCCTGCAAGCTCGCATGGCAACCAGGCCAAGCCACAAACCTGGAAAGCTCGCCAATTCGAAAGCTCGAATGGCAACCAGGCCAAGCCACAAACCTGGCATGCTGGCATGCTGACTTGCCTGAAGTTTCTGACATCTACTAAGGTAACATCGTGAAGAATAGTTTGTGGCAGAAGCCGATGGACCAACTGGAATAAGCGCCATTTCTCCGCGTGTGTGCGTGTGTGTTGCGTGCATGTGCGTATGTTCGTGTAAGTGCAAACAAACAAAAGGCACATGCAAGAGTGTACATGTGTATACATATACATATATGCGCGCACTCAAAAGGCAACTGGCCAAGCGTCCTGGATACTTCTGGCACGATGCACTCTCGAGGATACAGACCAGAGCCATGCCTCAGCCAGTGGTCCCAGCCTCAAGTGGATTTCTTTGCAGTACATTGTGCAGGATTGCGCACGTTCAGCTTCGTTGAAGCGCGGCAGGCTGCCATTCTTGATTGAGCCCTCTGCCTGTGCTCGGGAATCGCGGCCACTCCTCGCATGGCGGGGTTTCGATCGAACCGAAAAAATGACAGCCAGGGTACGCACATCGACATCTTCACCAACATCACGATCACTGAAATCACTGAGTCATCACCGTAAGTATCGAAAGCCTCGTCACCGCGAACATCATCCTGCTCAGCATTGCTGTCTTCACCAACACTGGCAGTCACTAGCAGTCACTAGCACTAGCACCAAGAAGACCACACGTACCATCTCCACCACCACAGTTACCATCGACGTTGCATCATGCTCAGCAACCGTCATCAGCATCCCCACAAGCATGAACATACGTCTTTCGTTCTGTTGGGCATAGTGGTCACTGGCGTCTGACAGGGGCCTCACAGTCCGCTCGCTTCCCTGTTGCCTATTGTGCTGTTGTGTTTGGGACGTTTGCTTGCGCAAAACGGTCGCAACAAAAAACTGCACTGCGAACCCTACCATTGTGAACCTCCGCTTTCGGGAGGAAACATAGTTGGCATTGGCGAGTCGATTCCCGATGTGCTTCGAACAAGCAGCATCTCCCAAGTACCCAAGTCAAGTCAGAGTATGTCAGGATACAGTAGGTGAGCATGCCACCGCGGTTGTATTCTAAACTGAGGCCCCGGCCAACGACACATGACATGACTCCAAGCAAACACAAAAAAGCGCAAGATATTCAAGCTCCCACGGGCTCAGATGAGACAAAGTGGCATGTGAAACGTAAGGCGGCTCACACCCCCTGGCCTGAAGGCGTACCCCCGCAGTCCGCGCCTGTTCGACCTCTTTCGGTACGTAAGGGTGTTCCCCTGAATGAGGGTGTTTTAGGGGCCTAAACCATAACACGATAGCGTACACCCTCTCAGGCTCCACTCAGGTCATCCACCACTGGCGGAAGGCTGATGTGTCGCGCTTCGGCCACAGCATTAAAGCAAGTAAGACAACAGCAAATGACCTACTTCCTTGTCTTGTCTTGGCTTGTCTTCGGCGCATGGGGAGCGTGTCAAGCACCCCGCGCCGAGAGAAGCACCCCTGGTTTGGGGCTTTGTAGGAGGGTGTGGAAGCGGCAGGGTCAGAGTGTAACAGTCAAAAATGTGTGGTTCCCCGGTCTGCTGGCCAAGAAGTTAGAGGGCAAGGGGAACGAACAAGGTTGCCCAACCCGAAAGGCCCACCCATGCTGAGCCCATGCTGTATGGGCATCTTTGGAGGAACCGCGAAACACGACTTCGAGCTCTCGGGGAAAAATAAGCCTCATAAAAAGCTTTCCTTCTTTCTTTCACGGGGCTCCAGCCACACTAATCTCTCTCTCTCTCTCTCTCTCTCCCTCTCCCCTCTATTATAGTTCATGAACGTTCATGACCATAATCGTTGTCAGGCTCATGGGCATCACCGCAACTGTCAGCATCGGCTTCGGCATTTGCTGACGCTTCCGCACTTACCCCCACCGCGCGGCTCAGAAGAAGCCCCTGTGCCGTGCTGATTATTGATTATTGATCCAAGAACAAAATCCCTAACGTAGAAACCCACCCCTTTTTGCTTCTCGATTCCCTTAACCCCTGGCAATGGGCTCCTCCTTCAGCAAACCAAGCCATGTGGACTTGTGAATCATCCATCCCAGGCCGGGGAAGTAGTCAGTACCTTTCAGGATGGAGGGTTTGAGGGTGAGGGATCGGAGTTTCGGGAGGTAGGTGGACTCTGAGCGCACGAAACAGCTTAGACTCGTTGGAGACCAAGCCAGGAAATCCTGAGCTCCCGCACTCCCATCTCTGTTGTCTCTGAGATCAGCACATGACAGGACTACCGAACACAAATTCCGCTGAGGTGCCGTTGTCATTCCAGGCCGAGACGCAGAACAGAGTCGGATCTTCCTGCGCATCGAGACGAGATGAAACGATGAAACGAGGTCAACTTCAGCAGGCGTCCAGGAGCAACCAGGCTGCGGCTCGGAAAAGCCACAGGAAATCAGGAGAAACCTCGCAGACAGTAGACAAACCTCATGGAATCTCATGGAACTTGTGTGTTTTTCGCCAGGAGCATTAACCCTGAGGTGTCGCAAAAACTGCCGCTTCGTGGCCAGCAGGTCGTTCTCCAAAAAGATCGCGAACTCAAACTGCTGCCCTCATCTGTGCTAATTGTTTCGCTTCAACAAGAGTCGTGGCTTGTGCAAGGCACAACTACTGGATCAGCCACGGGCGTTCGAAGCTCTCCGCCAAGGCGAATCGAAAGTGCTCGGAGATCTTAGAAACTGCAGTTTTTGATTGCCTCAAAATCTCGGAGCTTCAGAAAGTTCTGGTCTTGAAGGAAGTTGGACGTGACAAAACTCAGGAGCCCACAGTGGGGCACGATCCCCTGCAATCTTGCTCTTGTGCCTAGGCTCACGAGTCGCTCCTTGGTACTGTCGCCCCACCACTTTCCGGAAGAATTTGACTGGCGCAAGAAGGCCACAAGTCATCACAAGTCTGATCTGCATTAAGAGACATATCGCCCCAAGAGCTTACAGAAACAGCTTGGGAAGCTTCCAGACATCGACCTTCAAATTGGGCGCGGCTTTCCGCACCTTGCATGGCAATCACAGTTCCCAAAGACTCCAAGGGAGCAGCGGTGCGTGTCATTTCTGTGTCACACTGAGCTTGAAGCTGCTGCTTCCATGTTGCCGAAAGACGATGCGTCATCCAGGGACACGGCAATGCGAAAGTTCTGGATCTGCAGAACCACCAAGCTTCCAGCAGGTAACACCCAAAAAAGGAATCCTCATGCAGCATCCTCGTGGCCACCAACGAGAAAGAACTTTTTGGCAAAGGCACACGAAAGCTATGTTTTGGGTTCCGTTTCAATCTCTGAGATGCAACCGCGCAATGCTTTCGCCAATGCTTGTGCAGTCTCCGCCCTCGAAAGGCTTGGAGGCTCCACCGAATCCACACCCGGTAAAACCTTGGGACTGATTTCATGCCTCATGATGGTCCGAGACTTTCCACTTGTCAAAAGCAAGTTCGAGGTCCTCCTACGGCTTACGAGTACTACTTTGAGGATCATGGGACTTTTTTCCCACCCGCCCAGCTATCATGGGACTTAGTAATGGGGTGATAATAAAAGTTACCTTAGTATAGTAGAAACCCCTACTTACTAAGTCCCATGATCCTCCAAGTAGACAGACTTCAGCCTCGTCGAGCTGGGCGAGGCCAGCGAGACATCTTTCCAGACAGTCTGGGCGGTTGTGGGCGATCACCTTAGGGGGCAGGCGCAAGGCCGCACCAGGCCGTAGCCAATACTCTAGGGTTAGAGAGGTCTTAAGAGTTAGAATAAGGGATTCGGGGGCCCATTATACTATAATTATAATAAGGAACCCCCCCAAAATACTAAGGGTAATTCTTTTTTGGCCCTTATATTGGCACAGCAGTCTCAGGTCTCAGGGGCGTGCGACGATCACCAGCTCGTCGGGCCTTGTTTTCCACTTTTGGACATCGAAGCTTCGTAGACTTTGCCGCCCTGCGCTGCCTCAGAGGCTCTCGAGAAACCGGTGAGCGCGGCGGCTGCATCGCCCAGGACGTGCTGACCTGCCACTTCGGTGCAAAGCGGCAGAATAACAGCAAAGTTCCGCAGAAGGGCTGTGCCAGCAGGCCAGCACCTCCCGAGGCTTCGTGGCGGAACACGCTTTGGTGTAGGACACCTGTGCCAGGCTGGTTTTGACCTCCTCTTCTTTTGGCTTTCGGGTCTTCTGGTCAGGAAGTCGATCAAGGCACCCTTCACACGATTGTCCCTTGTCACATTTCGTACGGTACCTGTCATGAAAACCTGGTGATGCTTCTATACCTGGGCCCTGTGGCTTTCGGGCAGTTTCATGTAGCGCTACACAGGCTGGTCATAGCGACGAGATTTTTTTCCGTAGCTACAGCTATAGCAGTGACTTGGCCACAGAATCGCCATGCCCACTGTATCCTGCAGGCCCTGCCATCAGTCGCAAAATCCATGACCCCTGCGGCACGAGTTAACCGAAAGAAAGCAGCAGGAGGAGCAGTAAAATCAACAGCCAGACATAATCTATGAAGCTCTTCAGGAACCAGGCAAAGTGGGCTAAGTCGGTAGTGACTGGTAGTGCAAACCTTTGCATTAACCTGTGCGTCCCACCCCATTCCGTGGACTGCATGTGGACTGCAGGAGTCAGAGAAGCAGTTCACCTATCGCTGGACTCAGAGTCACAAGCGCGGCCAAGAAAACGGACCCAGTTCTCTCAACGAGCAACACTTCTGTTGATCACTCAACAAGGAGGGCGGAGACTACAGAAGGTGGACGGCATGACGGTGTCCCTGCGGATGTGGAGACAACTGGTTAAGACGGGAATTGCTGGTGCTCCCACACCAGACGGTAGCCATACAAAGAGCTGCCTGAGAGCCGTCGCCGACTTCTGACACATGGCTCAAGCAATTGCACAGATCGTTGTCCCACCGTCGAGGGGAGATCTGGCCGCAGACGTCCACGTCCGTGTGACATCGCTTTTGATCAGCCATAGTCATTGGGCAGCAGCAGCACTCGCAACAAGTCACTCGCTGCAAGCTGGCGCTGGTATGTGCTGGTTGATCTGGTTGCCAACTAACCTGCTTCGAACAATCATCTTGCCATCGCGCTCACATGCAACCTTGAAGTTGAAGTTGATTGTTTGCCCTCAGCACATTACCGACGGGTCCACATTGAATGTTGAACATCATTGAACACAGTAGCTGCGAAGGGACCGTGCCCTTGTCTGAGCCAAACAGCTCGAACCCTGTCCCGAACTCCAAGCCTTAGACCATCGCAAAGCCCTGAAAATCCGCAGCCTCTGGAGGTCCATTCGGCGGTGTCTGCGCCAAATACGGAAAGCCTCCTCAGGTCCACCGATGCAGCTGAAGACAGCATATGAGACACTCCCGGTCGCATATGTGTACCTGTACCTTGTCATACATGTGCAAGCAGACCTGGCTATATGGTTATGTATGTGAATATGTTAACTTGAAGCCAGACCCCAGACAAGCTAAGGTTGTGTTGGAACCTGTTGGAGGGGACGCGCACGGCGCGCGACACGATGGGGTCACAGCAACATGGCTTTCTTATGCCAACACACGAATGCCCAGCCATCGCACGCATAGCTCGTGCCGTGCGCAACGCCAGTTGTGGCGGGGGACTCACGGACTCACGTGAGTCAATGTAGGTGCAATGTGAGAACCGAAAACCAGCAATACTAAGTTTCTCGAGGTCACGGAATCATGCGTCACGCCTCACTCCAAGATCTCTTGGTGACACCTCTGAAAACAGGAAAATCAATGCACGGTGGCAAGGGGATCATATAGACATGCACGCATGCACACATGTATGTATGTATGCATGATTATGCATGTATACGTCTTTATTCACGTGTTCACGTGTAACTTGTTTGTGCACGTATCCTTGCATGTGTATAAGTATAGAATGTACATGCCTTCATGTGCGTGATTGTGCGTGTACATGTCGGCTGACGAATGTGTGTCTGTTGCGCATATTGTATGCTAGACTGTAAAGTAAAGGGATGAGAGGTGAGTCGGCCAAAAGAGTCGGGAACAAGCGGAGGACAGTCGGGAACAGAGAGGGGGCAGGAGTCAGGAGTAGCCGGAGGCAGTCAGGAACGAAGCAAGGACTGATTCCGGAACAGAGAAGGAGTAAATGTAATGCTTACAAACTAAAGGTTGAATGTAATGCTTACAAACCAAATGTAATGCTGAGTTGAGCTTGGTTCTTGGTCTGCTTCGGGTCTTTGTTCTAATGTATGGTGTTTGCTGACTTCTGTTCCTGATTCTGCGCGTTCCTGTTCCCGACTCTGCGCGGCTTTGTTCTAGACTAGACTCTGGTCTGTTCCGAACTATTCTGCTCCTCACTGCAGGGTCTTACGGCGAACTCGGCCAACATCCGTAAAGCAAATGCAATTCACGATCCCATGAGGCCCTGGCTGCGTGCTGAACAGCCTCGTTGCAGAAACTTGCAATGGAATCGTCCCTTCAGTCCCTCCCACAGCCTCCCACCCTCCCGGTCAAAGGAGCGAACGTTGCAATGAAGAACACGTGACTCCGGCGCAGGAGTCCTGAGCACGAGCGTGGTGCCCAAAGCTTTGCTTGTTGACCGTACAGTCACCACAAAAGCAACTCGGAAACTCAATCCCTCCGGGACCATCCATGACTAAAGATGCATGCTCTGGATCCTCAAAGTCCTCAACGGACGCAAGCTTCTCTCGCGGACACTGCGCAAACAAGCAAACCATCACGACAACCGTCTGCTTGTCGCGGCCGTGTTAACTATCCCTCCTGCGATGGAGACATGAAACTGAAAGACTAAAGAAGACGCAGCTCGAGCGGGAGGCACATGAGATAGAGGCGCATAATTCCCACATGGCATCCTCCATGCGATTCTTCATCATGCAGATGAATGCCAACAACAGTCAAAGGGGCCGTGCGCATCCAGATCATCTTCGCGACCACTCTGATTTTCAGCGCTTCCACGGCACCATCGTGTCATTTTGCTTATGCGCCACCTCAAAGCCACCACTATCAACCCCGCCCATCCTGTCAAAACTCGCTCGCAAGCCTTTCCAAATGGATGGAGCCTTAGGCCGTAAATCATTGAGGGGGACAGAACCTGCACCTCTGCCATGCTCGTAGTACTTCACCCCATATCCATAAAACCTGCAAGTCCTCACAATCGTATACGTGCGCCCACTCTCGCGCCTGAGCATCGTACATTCGCATGGCAGCGGCTTCCACAGTCGATTTTGCATTTCTGTCGAGCGTTCTGCCATCTCTGCGTTGCTCCAGATCACGTTCCATCAAAAGTCGGGTTTCGGTTGTATCCGTGCTGGAGGATTTTCTCGTTGCGCAGTCACAGCGATCTAAACGACAGTGGATCCGATGTAACGGATACGTGTAGACAGATGTGTGAGGTGGTTACGGCCTAAGGATGCCTTCCCAGCCCTGCACCCTGCAGACCCAAGTCGTGAACTGCCAGGACGAGTGCTCGAGTGCTCCGATCACTCGGCTGTGCCCGAGGCTGCGACCCCAGCAGCTGCGCACCTCGGGACATTGGTTGGGCAAGTAACGGCCGGCCGTGGGACCGCCCGGTCCGAGGGACCGGCGCGTCCTGCGCTTGGGGCAAGCTCCTTTCAGTGTCACCTCCAGTCCAATTGCAGAAAGGACGTGGCTTTCCTTGCAGGAGTCGCCCACAGCTCGGAGCCTGAGTTCAGAAGCCTCAGCAGTGCTGTGCTCGGAACAACTTTAAAACTTTCTGAAGGCACAACTCCTCAGCCGCTAAGTCCTCCGCTCGCCCAGGTATCTTCCAGGATGCTCTTGCCAGGCACATCCCCCCCTTGCAAAATCCGAGTGGTCCAAGCCTCGGCTACATGCGGCGATGCACCTGCTGCGCTCGGCTGGCTCGAGAGGCCTGCAGAGCTGATATCGGCACAAGAGTTGCGGGCACTGTGACTGATGCAGATCGCAGCTTGGACGGCCTCTGCGTGGACCTTTCGGATGATGCGGGTTTGCTCCGGCCCTCTGGCATTTCGGAAGTCGTCAAGCGGCCTCATATGTGGAACAGCTTGGCTTCTCCATAACTTAAAGACTCACGTAGGCCATGAACGCAGAGCTTGCCGCTGCTCCTTCTCCATGGCATCCAGCTGCTTGGCTATGTCGGCCTCATGCTCAACGAAGGTTCGAACGTCACCCAGCGACTAATAATCCAGTTCGGACATGCGGCAGTGGATGGAACGTCAGAATCATCCAAGGCTTGCTGCGGCCACATTGTTTGCCTCGGGTGCATGTCTTTTCCGAATCAATCGTGGATCGTGAAGGCGGGCTAGTACCTCTTGTGGGATCACCCAGTCTCCAACATCAACGCAACAACGAAGCAATGGCGGCAGCAGCAGTAGCAGTAGCAGCAGCCCCACCACCACCACCACCACCACCACCAGCCGTGGATCACAACAGCAGCAACACGCAACCACTCAAACCTCAACCTGGCACAGGATAAATGCTGGATGCCGAGCGCAGAGAGAAGGAGAATGGCCCGGCATTGAAAGCTCAGCCCAGCGCATCGATTCTGCGAAGCGGGCCTTTCGAGAGGTTCACGCTACGGGCCGCGGTATGCCTGACAATCTGCAGAGCGTGTCCGCCAAGCCTCTACATCTCCCCGGTCTCGTCCTTGCAAGTTCTGATCGCATCTGTTTCGAAACTCAATAACTCCAGGGCCCGGCGTCGAAGTTTGGCTGTAAAGCGGTTTCCTCCAGCACCCAAACTTGCATCGCTTGCAACTTGGATCACCAGCCAATGGCTCTCCTGATTCGGAGTCCGCCTTTTGCAAATGCCACCTCCAATTCGGAGACCGCATTTTTGCAGCAAAAAGCTGCCGAGAAGTTGCCCTTGGGCTCTTCTAGGGTTCCAGCAAGGTGGCCGGAACACCGAGCAGCGTGGACAAACTCATGGCCACCAAGACCTCGGGAACATGCACAAAAACAGGCCCAATAAACGAACGATCGAAATAACCACACTCTCTCGCTCACACACACACACAGACACACACCTAAGCACCTCCTCCTTTTCGTTTGCGAATCACCGACCGGCATCCGCATGCGCCAGCTCCCAGGCCATGGACGCAGAAAGTTGAGCGCAGTCTAGCGCTACCTCCAATGGCTCCGCCTACAGCGTGAGCACTTTGAGTCAATCTTCGAAGGTCGCGATCGGCCGCAGCTCCAGGTCCTGAAGCACCGAAGGCGCGTGACAGGCATGGAACGAGAAGGGAAAACGGCGGCTGCAACCTACAGGCTACGGGTTGGGTATCGCTTGCATATTTGAAGGCAGGTTCCTCTCCAGCGAACGGTTAGCCAGACTTGCCGCGGAAGATGGTCGCATCGCCATCAAGCTGTCCATTCTTCCATGGGTCGTCCCTCTGAGATGGCCTTCCTGATGGCGGCTTGGATGTTCGCTTGAACTTCTCTCCGTACTCTCTCAGCTCCGGCTTGCAGGGCTGAAGCTGCAGCACGGCCGGACAAGCCTTCAGCCTCCGGACAGCCTTCCCCTCGCTCGGGTCTTTCCATGCCCTTTGGCTGGGGTATGAAGGGCTTGGGCTCACGAGGAGGATCGTCTCTGCGACCCTGACGCTCGCGACGGTCGTCCCGGCGATCTTCGCGGCGGTCGTCGCGGTCTCGGCGGTCGTCGCGGTCTCGGCGCTCGCGGTCTCGCAGGCCTCTTCCTTCGCCCCGGTCATCGCGACGGTCGCGATCAAAGCCTCGATCGCGAGAGCGGTCGCGTCGAGCATCGGCAGGTCTGTCCCGTTCTCGCTCGTTCCGCTGATCTCGGCCCCGATCATTTCCCCTGTCCCTGACCTCTTTGTCCCTCTCCGAACGAGGCTCTCCTTTGTCACCTCGTTGCACACGGTCCAAGTAGCTGCCTGGTGCAGGCCGGCCTGGGGGACCGAGCGGATCGCCGCTTGCAAGCTTTTTGATCAAGAGCATGGCCGTTGCGGACGGCTTCCCCGAGCACTCAAAGTGCTTCTCCAGATCATGGTAGTACTCTGCCTTCTTCTCCTCTGAGCATCTCGCGAGGATGTCAGCGATGTTCGTCTGAGCGATGTCATCGAGTCTGAACTTCTCCGCGAGATGCTTCATGCGCTTGTCGCGATTCACTGCTACGAATATGCCATCCTCGATCTCTTTCATCTTCACGACAAGCATACCGCACCTGATGTCACATCAGAAGTTGTGGCAGGACTACCTATGTCAGGCACGGATGGCACGGCTCCGTTCCGTCTAGAAATCTCTAGGCCTGCGAACGATGAAATTGCCTTCTAGGGCTTCGAGTGAGATGCACTTCTTCGAGAATGCTTACCATGTTGCGGAGATCGCGCTTTCTCCATGATTTGCCGAAGCTTTTTCAGATCTTCGTCCCAAGTGTCCAGCCTTGTTTTTCTCCACATGCAATGCCGGCGATCATCCCCAGATCTACCGACGATACCACCAACATCCTAAACGCTGCCGCCTCGTCTGCTCAAGCCTGTAACATGACGAAATGAGGTGCCGGGGTTCCGGTTTTTCATCAACTCGTTCAGCTTCTCCACGTGGCGCTCCTCGATGTAGAAACCTGGACTGCAAGTCGACCCAAGCACGGTTTCGCGACCAATCTTGCGGGGAAGCCAAGGTCCTAGGTCTAGGTGGTGGTCACTACATCAGCCCGGTGGTCCTCTCAAACCCTTCAACAGCTGGTGGCCCACCTTCACAGAGATCCGTGATGTCGGGATGGATGCGGCCGTGCTCCGACACGTAAATCTTATTCGGGTCGTACCCATCTTTGTCGGTCTGTCGCCCTTTCTGCATGCGGCTTGCCTGCGAGAAGCCCAGAAGCCCTGCTGCGGTAGCTGCTAGCAATTTACAACCGGCTTCCATAGGTCTCTCGGTCTCTCAGCTGGCCTGGGAAGCTTGTGTTCCAGGGTTCGTATGCATCGCAAACGCGGCCGGCATAGTTCCTGTCCCGGCCATCTGCGGGCTGGGGACAGCCTGACCTGCAGTTTACGAGCACAGATTCGGGAAGCGGGTTGAGCTCTTTCTCATCTTCCTTCTTCTTCCTGTTGCCATTCCTCGTCTTCGTCGATTGATTCGTCTTCTGAACTGAAAACTCTCATTGAGGGTTTTCTTGCCTTTGTGATCCAGCGAGCATAGGCGGCATGCGAGGTCGTTCCAGCCCTGCGTTTGGTGTTTTTTGAGGTGTGTGAAAGGCGCCGGCGCTTGCTACATCTTGCTTGCTTGCTTGCGAGGGGTTTGGGTGCATGCAGGCACCCTGGCCCGAACGCCTACCCCTGTGGCTCGCGAAGGTCAGTCCTCGTGGCCCCGTCTCGGGATGGGAGAGTTTCCCTCTCGATCTTGCTTGCTTGCTTGCTATCTCTCTCTCTCTCTCTCTGTTTTGCTTTTCTTTGCTACGGGGCTCTCTCTTCTTCCAGAGCCAAAGACGGAGACGGGTCCCCGCCCCCCTCTCGCGCCTTCTTTCATCAGGGCTTAGGGGTCGTCCATGCGACCCTCAGGCCATGGGCCTGCCTTACCACCCGCTGTTTTATGGAGTGCTCGGCATTGGAGTCTTCACTGGCACGCTCTCTCTCTCTCTCTCGGTTTCTCTCTCTCTCTCTCTCTCTCAAGACCTGTCTCTGTCCCTCTCTCCCTTTCTGGCTGGGCCGGCAGGGTAGAGCCCTAGAGCAAGCCTCCCATGGGGTTCAATGCAGGTGCCGGCTTGCCCATGGCAGTCATTGACATGAGGTTCTGCAGCTGCGCAAAGGCACTCCTTGGCTTGAGACGAAGGAAGGAATGCACCATCAAACGGTGTCATCCAACAGCAAATGTTGGTGCTTGCAGCAAAGTAGCTGAATATTATCCATGCCACCCATGCCACATCCTCCGAAACCTTCCGTGCCGTCTGCGCCGGCCTTTTTTCGGCCCATGCTGAACAGGCTGCCTGGTCGTGCACACCGAGCTTGCGTCGACAGCATGTGATGCCATCTTCTTACACTTCTGTGGCGAGCTTCAGCAGTTTCATCAGTTTCGGAGACTCTGTGATGCTCAATTTATGGTCGTAACTGCCGTGAGTTTACTGGCCTGATGTACTTGCGCTATGGCTTCGTTGCAAGACGCGCGTGCTTGAGCAACCTCAACCTAGGCCCATCTTCCTGGAGGAGCGGGTTCATGGGATGCCTGGCTCCTCTGCTGCCTGTATCTGCGCAAGCCGTTTCACCTTTGGCAAGTTGCTGACTTCCCCAACCGGCGCAAGTTCTTGCAAGATAAGCGACAGGCCTCAACAATCATCTTCTGGCAATTTGGAGACAGGAGTTGCGGGTTTGCGGGCAGTCTTGCCGAAGCTTCTTCGAAAAAACTCTACTCAAAAGCAACGTGGCCTTTGACACGCAGTCCAGTTTGAGCGTCACTCGACGCAGTCCATCGCACCAAGCTGCAAGTGGCAAGCGCAGACGACAGATGTCAAGCAAATTCATTGTATGAGTAGGGAGGATGAAGTCAACACAGTATTGCCATGTCTGCTTGTCGAATCCTTATCCTACAGACACGTGATGTACGTACAGTCTTAAAGGAAGGAGACCAATTTACCAACTGACTGATAGCTTGTGAGCCTGAAGCATCTGACACGCATCTCAAGAATGGCTTGGCAGTAGGAAGCAAAACGCAAGTGCAACCGTGCGAGTGCCCGGCCCATTGTGCGCAGCTGCATTGCGAAGACGATGCCAGTGTGTCTGTGGAATCGTCCTCACAGAAGATGTCGCACTCAGCAAGTGGCGTGACAGCGACGTTGTGGAAGCCGGTTTGCCACCCCACCTGCTGGCGCTTGGAACTTCGCCGCCTAAACCATCAGTCCGCTGCAGGCGAATGGCTTTAAACAGCTTCCAAGACCCCAGCCCGGTCTGCAAGCGTCCTCTCATTCCGACATTTATGCCTGACCTCATCCAGGCGGCTATTGCAGACACTATTTTCTAACAACTGATGCTGAGTCTTGCGCCAGGTTCGGGGACGGCTTGCTGTCGCGAACCATTGGGCTGCTCGCACACGCTTTGTGCAGCGGGATGGACCCAAGCAGCAAATGTTCCGCAAAAAAGGCTTAAAGTACCTCTGTTTTGGGCCTGCCGGCTTGTGAGAGCAATGGCGCATGCTGCAAGGGTCTGGGAGAATCTGAGACTATGGAGCAGTATAGGCTCAAAGCTTGCTGTGAATCTGGCTCGCCCTTCTGATCCCCAATCGCAAAGAGGCGCGGCAGAGTGGCCCCAAGTGCCCAGAGCGCTCCAACACATCCTAAGAGCTCCTCTTGGTCCTAGCGATGCGCAACGCTCGTTTTGGCTTGCCTCAAGCTGCGGAGGACTCTTCCTGGCTGTACTTCCACGGTACCCCGTGCAGGCCAGGAGTGATGCTTGCAGGAGGTGGCCTTGAAACGCTCGGGGCCGAATGAAGCTGTGAGGATGCTGCTGTGCTTGCGTTGGTGATGGATTTGATGCGAGACTTTCCAAGGGACTGCACCACCACCTCGCTCTCTGCAGGCAGAGCAGACAAGAGGTGAGTCATGGGCGCCGACAACAGGAGTTCTTCAAGGTCTGTGATATACTCACCGGTCCACCGGCGGGCTCCCAAAGCAACTTCCAATTCGAAAGGAGTGCAGATTGGCACCATCAAGTCTTGAACATCCCATGTAAATTGCTCCGGACCGCACAGAAGCACATAACATTCCACTTCCGGGAAGTTCCCCAATTTCTCCTGCGTCGGCTGTCCCACAACGAATCTGTAGTGTTTTCGCCCCCCCTTTGTGAGCAGAATCTCCAGACGCTGCGCCAACGCGCGCCCCAATGTTGTTGGGCCACCTGCAGCTACCAGTAGTATGCCAACGGTTGCAGCACTTTTCGCCGCCTCCACATAGCGGTACCTCTTCTGCAGAAGGCTATTGCTGAAAATTCGATCTACCTTGGTAGATCCTTGGCTTAGCCTGAACTCCTCTGCCTGGCTGCAAAGGCGCCAGACAGGGCAAACACCTCCGAAACGGAGGAGCACGCACCTTTCAAGAGTGGAGGCCGGCAGACCCAAGTATAGGATTGTTGTGTCATCTGGCAAAGAGTGCTCGTAGCAGGGCTGGCGGCCTTTCTCCATAACCGAGGTGACCACCCGCCCGCAGACTTTGAGCTGATTTGGCCGGGCGGCCGCTGCGCGAGTCAAGGTGCCAAGTACAGCCCACCAGTTTTCAGCGAAGTCCACGGTGCCCCAGCGCCAATCATGCCAGCGAGGCAAGATGTCACCGGCTGAAGCTTCTTCAAAAGACTCGGTCATCAAGATCCGCCAGCGGCCCTCTCCTTGACCTAGCTCGTGTAAGAAAGCTTCGGCAAGAGGTCCCCCAAAGTGCTGGTATGCCAGGTCACATACCACGACCAAGCAGGAAGCGTCCTTATGTGGGACTCAGTTAAGAAGACACACAACTCAATCCAAGTCATTCTAGCAGGATAACTTGTCAGCCCGAGATTTGGATGGCATCAGGATAACTCATGCGACGATCTGGGCCCGGAACACGCTACCTATCTGATTTCGAGGGAGCCACTGTAAATTGAAAAGACTGGCAACAAGGAGAGTTCGCACCGCAACCAGCCCCAAAAAGCCAGCCAAGGACTTTGGCACGATGCACACTCGATATGCAGACGCTGGAGGCACCTATGCTCTGTCGAAGTTAGCCTGCCAGCATGAGCTGTACCCAGTCTTGCGATAAGAAAGCTCAGTAGTGGGGCAAACAAGTGGGAAGAGGCTTCTGGCGGGGCTTGGGAGGTCCCGGGCTCACGAGACGAGTACGACTACTGGAGAAAGCGTGGACTGTCAAGTCGACTGAATACATTTCGTACCACCAAGATGCACGTCGCAAGGTTTCAGCGTGCGCACGGATAGTGCTCGCTATGGTGGGAATGTCGTTGAAAGATTCCAGGTCCTTCTGCTCTCCGAACACGAACAGCACTGGCAAGTCACCACCTCTCTGCTGCTCTGCATGCCCGAAGCGCACGATGCAGTCTGCGCCGTAATGCAGAGCTCCAACTTCGTCAACGCCTCCTCCGCCAAAAGAGGAGTCACCCAAAATGAAGGCTCGCTTCTCTGGCAAAGCCTTCTGCACTCTGGCTACCACGTATGGTGCGTCTGGTAGCATCGCATCTGGAAACTGCAGCGCAATGCGATCGAAACCATGCTGGGTAACCCAGTCCACGATTCGCTTCGTTTGCGGATCGGCCATCTCAAGTGACGCGGTACAGGAGTGGCATCTATGCACTAACACAACACTGGCACAGGCCAGATCGGCATGGTTTTTGAATGCGAATCATGGCATCACCTGTCTTGCTAAGTTTCTCTCAGCCTCAAATGTTCTATTCCGGCAAATGCTACAACGAAAACAGCTGTCGGCAACAGGGGGGAATGTGGCATCAGCAAGGCTGTCAACATGACCTGCTCCAGTCACGGCAGCAAGCCTCGCAGTGTGCAAAGCCTCCCTTTCTACGTAAAAGATTCGAGCGCTGGACACTCCGAGGCTCCAACCCTATGAGGGTAGCAACGACTGCGAGTCGAGAAGCCAGTCTGAGCCTCACGCCGAACCGGCATGTGCATCGCACATGCGTTCCGAGGCGAATTTCTCTGAGTGAAACGCTTTGGCCCTCGTGGGGCGAAGTATCACTGCAGGCCAAAAGCCTGTGAGTTCTGTGCATTAGCATCCGACATGCCTTTGAGCAGGTTGAGGGCGGTTTATGGAAACACCCCCCCTGGCAGGCAAAACAGCTGAAAGACCCGGTCGGCAGCAGGTGCGTGACTGAATGGTCGAGTCGAGCACTATAGCATTCGCAGTACAAAGTCCTTTGGCCGGGTCATAACAGCGAAAGCTTCCCACGTCATTGCAGGAGATGGTGCGCTATCAACTTGAGCTTCGCCCCTTCAAAGCTCCGAAGCTGTAACCCTGGGCTACGCGAGCCTTTGCCCTTTCATCGGAACTTGCCCTTGCCCTTACCTGCAGGCTGCTGGGTGCAGGAATCTGCGGGACCTGCAAACTGAGTAACGAATGCTGCTGTGTCGCCTGAGCCCTTTTTCCCTTTGCCCTTTCCTTTGCCTTTGCCTTTGCCTTTGCCTTTCCCTTTGCCTTTGCCTTTGCCTTTGCCCTGCCCGTCGCCACGACCTGCAGAAGCCGAAGTGCCAAGCACCAAATTCGGTTACATGCTGTACACTGTACACAATACAGCACAGTACATTGCTTTGCCTGCGCCCGTCTTTGCAGCTCTTCTTCTCTGCTCCTGCACGCACATGACCGGGTGGTGGTGCGGTCGGGTGGTGGGTGGGGGTGGTCATAGCTGTCGGGGTGGTGGGTGGGTGCATGGTGGTCGGTGGTGGTGGGTGGTGGGTGGTGCGTGGGGGGTGGTGCGTGGTGCAGCGCCATTAGAAGAATCCATCAAAACAAGGAGAAGGGTGACGGGATGGGCAGCGGACAGCAGATGAAAATAGAAATGCATTATACAATCAAGGCGGTACATGTATATGTTCCAGAGGAAGCCGGCGACATCCGCCGACCTCGAAGAAGCTTGGCAATGGCAACGAAAACGGTGTAACGGAACATGAACACACAATTATGTAATTATATAGAGAGGAAAGACCGTGATCCGCAGTCCTCCAGGTCGAAGGCAGATCGGCCCTCGAAAGCGACCTGTTACCAAAGAGATACTCAACCACCAAACCAGCGCCTCTAAAGAGAAATATCAAGGTTGAATGCTTGATTCACTCTCCAATACTGCCTTCAAGCGGCACGGATGCCTCTGCGAATGAATGTAAAGACTAAACCCGTATGTTGTTGACAGGCCATCTACTTTTTTCTCTGCAGCAAAACCACCCAAGCAGCACTTCACAGAAACATGACTCGCATCGTCGGGAAGACAGGGTGCGGAAGGGCTCAAAACCTGCTACACCTTATCACACATCCCACTCGAGCCCTTGAACGCCCGACCCGCAAAATGCGAAGTTGCACAGCAATCGAGCATGCAGTCCACGCAGGTTTTCAACGATCCACTCTGGAGCTTGCACCTTCGACTTCTTGGCTTTGTGCTTCTTCTTTCCGACCTACGACGCAGCAGTGATTTCAATCGCGCCTCCGGATCCGCGACACCGCAATACCCGAGGCAGAGGCATCGTACTCCATGTCAAGCTCGTCCCGATGTTGCGGAAGGGGCTGCAGCTTCTCTTGGACCTTAACGATATGCTGCCTAGCGATGGCAGCAGAAACACATCAAACTACTCAGTGAGCCAAGCTGGCGTGAAGCATAACCCAGTGCAAGGCAATTGAGGTTTGCACTGCTTGAAAAGCCTTGTGCTGCTCCTCTGTCAAAGTTTGGTCGTCCCATCGTTCTACCTTGGAATCTGCAGAACTCCCGTGCCATCTGAAGCCGTGCGACTCACTAGAGATCTGTGAGCTTTGCGACGGTCTGTGACCACCCACGGCCACAGGCTTTCATGACAGACGCACTCTATTGTTCGGTTTCTGGTACGACCGTCGTCCTGAAACTCTCCACGATGTGCCTTGCTACATGCTGCACACTCCCTTCCACGTCTTCTGCTTCCACTCGGTCCAGAGGCTTGAGGTAGGGAGTCAATTTGTTTCAAGCAGAGAGCAAGGACCTCAACATGCTTCAATTCTGTCCCGGCTTCAATTTCCCACAAAGGACACAATTCCGCTATTAGCGGCTCAATGCCAGCGCGGATCCCACACTCCAGACCCACCAACTGCGCGCGCGACCACATCGAAAAGGCGACCCCGAAGTGTTCACAACTGGTTCTCGCTTCTGTTCTGCCCACACGTATCACTGCAGAAACCTCACACGGGGTCTTACACCACATTTCGGGTCCGTCTGCACCATGGCAGCATGACCTCCAAGCTCATGCCGCATGCCCTACTCGCCATGGCAAGCCTCCGCTTGGCCATACTGCGTAGAGTAATCCATAGATGCAGCCACCTGCCGTCACAAGCAGTCGCCTTGGGCATGGAACTTAGCGTCCAATGCCTACGCATGAAATCGGCAGGGCGGACCCTTTCAGCCGCATCTTGCTGGACGACTTTCGCTCTCTTGCTCGGCGGAGGCCTCATCTACAATGGTGCCGATAAGCCAGCAAGTGTGAAGCTCCACACTGTAAGCTCTCCGCGCAATGTCGGCAGGGTTCGGACCTCACGGACTTGGGCAGCCGTGGTTTCAGCCTGAACCTACGACTGATGAAGAAGATGACGGAACTGGCAGCGGCCACGAGAAAATCAGACACCGGCCATCTGCCAAGGGCCTGCGTTCGGCACGGAGGCTGAGGCAGGCCTCAGACGCGCAGTACCATTCAGTGGCTTTATAGAGGTCACTCAACGTTCACAGCAGTGCCTGAAACTGGCGCAAGCGCTTTAAGCGACACAAGCGTGACCTGCGCAGACAGTGTGAAGCCGTGGGGGATCATGGAAAGCCACGAGAAGTCCACAGGCCTGTTGCCCAAAGTCCTGGCAAATTCCTTCGGAGCATCCTTCGGAGCCTTCTCTGCGGCCTGACACCGGATGAAAAAGGATGTCAGGCGCGAGCCCAAGCCGAGTAGAGCAAAGCCTCGGGAGGCTTCTTCGCCGTGCCTGCAGGCTCCTCGGGAGGGGACCTGGAATCTGGTTCTTGTGTGCGGCCGCTTCTCTTCAGCTGTCCGGCAAAGGTTCGGACTTCTTCAAATGCAGCTCCTCCACATGCGTCCCTGCAAGCCGAACATGCTTCATCTTTCACAAGACACCTAGTACAGCCGAGGAGCCGTTGTGCTTCACCACACCGTTCACTTTGCCATTTGTGTGCGCCTAAGCCACGCGCAAGGGTAAGCGCCAGAAATTCCATCAACAAGGCCGATGCCCCACGCTGGCAGCTTCAACTCTCTCTTTGCACTCCCTTCCCGGACGTTCTCAAGACTTGCACATGAGGCGAGCACTGCAGATGGGAGATGGTTAGCCGTTATGCCATTGACCTCGCCACAGCAGGGGATGCTCAAGATTGCGGAAGGCAAAGCCTTTCAAGTTTCGATCTCGTGCCTCCTTTGAAGGCATTGCAGTGCTCGCTTTTGCAACCTTCTGCGCCATGTCCTTTATTGCACAACCAGGAAAGAGAGGGCCATTGGCGCGAAAGGTTTGAGCTCTTGGCAGACATGTAGAAGAGCAAGTAAGCCTCTCACGTAAAAAGCCCACAACAGTCACCACGGTGTGTGATCACTGATGTCCGGTCCATCTGCAGTAGCCTCCTGCTTTAGCACTTCGGGCTCTCCAACTGTCCGGACGGTCTGGCCATGGCGCTGCCACGGTTAAAAAACAGGCTCCTATAACGGAACTGTGCGCTGGCAGAGCATGCACCTCATCGTTGAAACAGTGCCAGGTGCCGTTGTGCTTGGCCTTTGCAAGCTACGGAATCTCTCCATCCCAGCCGAAGCCAGAAGCACCCCTCCAGTACACAAACGTCTCTGTGCCAGGCAAAGGCAATATAATGCCCACTCTTGGCAGAATGGCCACCTGAGTCGCTTGCAGGTGCGTTTAAGTCACCGAAACACCCCCATCAGGACTCGTTGTGGCATCTCTGAGGCAACACATGCGGGCAAAGCACAGTGAACGACGACGCCATACAGCCGGTACCGAGCCTGGCTGTCCGATTGCCAAAACACGGCACAACCAAAGAAGGCTGCTGCACTGGGATGTTGCCGTGCGACAACTGAAGAACGCTGACAGGCATGCAAGGCTTGCAGCACGCAGCAACTCGCAGTGTCATCGCTCAGAGACGTCAGGCAGCATTTGTTGCTAGCTCCAGCCTGGCGCTCAGGGTGGCTCGTAAAGCGCGCGATGTCTAGAGACCTTAGTGGCATTGGCACTGTCAACAACATTATTCTGACAGTCGCTCAAGTGACTCAAGTGCGCGACGTAGGAAACTTCACTAACTTTTTGAGCTTACCTTGGCTTGCAACAATGGTGTTGGCGACACAAGTCTGACAGTCTTTCTGCAGCCTGGGGTCCCCGTAAGCCGTGGAAAAAATCAAAGCGCTTCAACTGGAAGGTCAGCAGGGGAGGAGCAGTATGAATCGAGAACCTGCATGCCGCAACCGGACAAGAAAAGACGTAAGCATCACGAACTACTGCGGGGACCTCTTGCTGGCATCAACCTTTTGTGCGCACTTCTTGCACATGTACTTGTTGGCACCAGAAAGGGTTTCACCTCACAGAGGTCATCGGCAGGGCACTGGTTTGGTTTGGCGTGTCCGATGTGCATCAATCGAGAAACCGGAGAAAACCCCATTGCCAGGCGGCTGCGGGTGAAGCCTTCCAAAGCTTTCTCGAGGGTATTTGCATTCTGGACCTCCACAGCTACGTCCCAGGCTACGTTCCACGAGATCGTCTCTGCTTTTATCTCGCCCTGGAACAAAGAAGCCTCCAAACTGATGTCCATGTATGGGTCGAAGGTGTTCGACCTTAGCAGCCACGGCAATCACATCTGACTCACAGCTGTCATCTCACAAGTTGGAGGTCCGCACGGATGCTTGCATCTTTTGCAAAGCACCTGTTGTATCAGAAGATGGGCGGCTGTATACTGGCAGACGAACAGAAACACCAGGAAATATGAACTACCTACAAAGTCGGTCTCATCCCAACCTGAGAACGCAGATGTCCACCAAAAAGCTGGCCGATTACTGTGGTTTGCTGAACCTGTCAGTCGCAGAATTCAGCACTGCCTTGCGGAAGCCAGCAGTGCGATGGTAAGCGGCGCACCGGTCGCGGCGTGGATGTCTCTGTGGCGGCATGCTTTAAGAAAGACTTGTGACACCTTTTGGCTGCATGAGTGCTTGGATCAAGTATCCACAAAATCAACTTGCACCCGACCGCATATATATTTTGATCCAAGGCTCGAATCCAAGAAATGAATCAAGAATTCATGCGCATCCTCCTGCCGCCCTCTTGACTGAAACCTCTTTGCTATTTGCGGAAGGTGGCGCAGCAGACCCAAAGGCCGAAACGCTGCTTTCTGCGCTTCGAACACGGCGTGCACGTGCTCTTCAAACAATGACAATGTGCAAACGGTTCCATCCCGCTTGGCGTAGCCTGCAGAATGCTCCTTCGTCAACAAGTAGTTCTGCAAAGGTGGCGCGTAAGTCAATACTTGCAGAACACTGTTGAAGTAGCAGGTGTTTCCCAGATTTTGGAGACCGCGTCCAACTCTTCGAGGACTCGTCTCGCCGAACAACTTGTGCAACCTTTCCGGTGGGTATAGAAAATACTGTGGCTCTTGTGGCTCGTCGTCTTCGTTGCGAGTCTTCGTGTTCGCATCCTGAGAGCCACGAGCTTTTACAAACTCGATAACCCTTGGCAAGAACGGTTTTTCCGTTGTCAACCCATTTGCCGTTGCAGCCAGCCCATTCATGGCCATCGCATTGGCTGCAGGCTGCTGTAATTCTGCCTGAGAAGACTGACCTAAATGAGATACCATTTCCCTCTCTGACTTTTGCATACATTCAGCTATGTCATGCTTGCTATGCTTGCTTGGTGTTTGCTTGTTTGCTTGTTTGCTGCATTTTGCTGCAAACACTGCCCGTGTTTAACCTTCTTCCCGCTTGCAGACGTTTGTAAATCATCCTGCAACCTTCAGCACCAGCTACCTTGCAGGTTCAGAAGCTGCTGCAGACATGTAACTGACACAAATGTCTTTGCTTTAAAGAAAAATGATTGGTTCTTCAATAACTAAATATCATGGATGTCACTGCTTTGAAAGTGGCCGTTCTGGGGGACTGGTCGACGAACAATCCACCCTCGAAATTTTCGAGGGGTGAATCTCGAAAGCTTGCCGAACAAGTTGCCGGCCCTCTGCCTGACATTCGTCTTGATGCAGATAGGATGCCACAATGTTTGCTGACGATTCGTAGTGAAGCTCCTGTCTAGCTCGTTTTCCCTTCACTGTATTTCGGGCCTCTGTTAATGCTTGCCTGCGCTTTACTGCTATGCTATCCCTGCTTCTCTGACAGTCCAACGCCGCCCTGCTCAAGTTGCCGTGCGCAGGTGAGTGCAGGTTCGGTCAGAGCCGACGTGCGTTGCTCCTAAGCCGCAGATCCCGGCAACAGTCGACCGTTGCAAACCGGCGATGAGGCACGAACAAAAAACCATACAGTAACTAGAAACAACACCGTGCTGTTTTGCAAGATTTTTCCGTCGAAGCAAAGCGTGGTCCCGATGCAGTGAAGTTAAGCAGACAGCAGGAGAAGCAGGGTGGGTTTCAGTTGAAGATCAGGGTGGCGCAGCATTGGATCACCAGGAAACGCTCCCGCATCCGCATCGACGGGCATAAAAATGTGGTGGGCGCTCGTTGCACGGCAGCATCAGTGAGGTCCATCGCGCCAAATGCACTTTGCGTGCCGCATTCTCGGAGAGCGGCGGGCACACTGGCAGCATGGCCACAATGCACTCAAGCAGCCGCAGCCAGCTGACCGACGCCCGCCGTTGTCGTTTTCGTGGATCAGGCAGCGTGGCCCCGAATCAAGTGGGTTCAGGTGGCGTCGGCATGGCCGTCCTCCGCTAGAACACCTGAGTTAACGGTTTGAGAAAACTATTTAAGTGTCGGAACCGATCTATGTCTCAATGTTGCGATTTGCTGCATCTGCCATTGCTAAGCCTACAAATCTCGAGGTTCATCTAGCGCAACTAAACACTCATATCTGATCAAGAAGGATCACGAAGCATTCTCAGAAACGACATATTGAAAGACCACCATCTGGAACATGTTGCCCCTGGTGCGTCATTGCAACAAGTACGTTTACACGGCATACTGGGTGAGTCTTCGTTGGCGGCCCAAGCCATCCCGTAGTCCTTGGGCCCTTTGTTTCATTTCACATTCGAAATTGTTAGTCAACCCTTAGGGACAAGGATTTTACACACACACAAACACACACACACATATATACATATATAGACTACACATACCCGTAGCACAAAAGTCATAGAACAGATGCGAAACGTGATTCTCGACATCTGCACATAGCCAACTTTAGCGGCTATGCAGCATGCACAACCAATTGCCCCAGGAATGCTTGGGGAGCGCAAGGTTGCGGAGCTGGTAGAGCCACCTACAAACTTGTTGCCCATACGTGAAACATCTTGCAACCCTAAAACCCGCCGTGCATACGTTGAATGTAATCCGTGCTCTTGATGAGTCAATACCCCTATACTTAAAGGTTCCTGGATCTGGCTGGCTCGAGTAAACCCCCCTATATTTAGGGGGAAAGTTTAGTTAGTCCTCGTTTTCCGAAATATTTTTGGACTCGGCGACGTGCCAAGGCTTACTACTTTACTGCAAGTAGAAGCTCAGCAAAAGCTTAAAACCTACCACTTTGCTGCGATGAAAAACTTAACAGAGGCTTAGAATTGATTACTTTACTGCAATTAGAAGCTGAGTGAATGCTAAGTAAACGCTTAGAATTTATTGTTTATATACTGGCAATCGGAAACTTAGTGGAGGCTTCGAACTTACTACTTTACTGCAATTAGAAGCTTGGTAAATGATTTGTAAGCTTAGTAAAGGCTTGAAATTTATTACGTTACTGCACATAAAAGCTTGGTAAGGATTTTGTGAAGGAAGCTTAATAGAGGCTTAGGACTTACTACTTCACTGCA
Source organism: Symbiodinium sp. CCMP2456 (assembly GCA_905221635.1). NCBI lineage: Eukaryota > Dinophyceae > Suessiales > Symbiodiniaceae > Symbiodinium > Symbiodinium sp. CCMP2456. The sequence goes on along the minus strand of CAJNDV010031148.1, from coordinate 149 downwards.
ACTACAGGCCTATTACCCGTTTGTTGCAACTAAAGGCTCAGTTTCCAACAATTACACGAAACTCTTACTTTCGTGCAACTGCAGCCTTCTTACAGACAGCCTTTTTTTTTTCCCCCTCGCACCTTTTTTTTTTTTCACGCACCTTTTTC